>JASPKZ010008044.1:0-268307 GCA_030220185.1 Diploptera punctata | reverse complement strand
TAGGCTAATATAGAATATATATTTTTAGAAGAAATACAATTTATTGGTATCGACGCGCAATAGTCCAGCGGTGTAAGCAGAGCTGAAGGACTTGCGCTAGTTCGAGTCCCCATGTAGAATAAATATGCTCATGGAATTTCGGTCAAAATAGGACCGGTGCCTACCCAGCAACGTGAGGGATTTAAACAGTGGGTCAGGGTAAATACAGTATTTTTTCTAATATTTTCCTGACCATTTTTTAAAAGCAATAATTAGCAGAAAATCGTAGGAATTCAATACATACATTTTGAAAAATATCGGTGCGGAACAATTAGTTTAAAAAATTGATAAGGATGTTACACCATAGAATTAGTTTTAAAAAGAAAATAGTTCAAAATAATTTGTTATTATGACCTTTTTAGGTTTTAAAATTATGCAATAAAATTATTAAATTATTTATAAGCTCAGCTGTAGTCAGGACCCTATCAGGGAGTAACATCATAGTCTCGGATATAGTGTCCCGACTTTAATCCCCAGTCGGTACAAGTATCCTTTTCGGGATACTTCGGACTTTTTCCTCACCTGCATGACAAATGTTGAAGTATACATCGTCCTCGAAACAATCTTGCCATCATGGTAACTAATCTATCCATATCATATCCTACTTTGTTAAGTATGGATGTATGAGTAAATTGTGTGTCTGGTATGAAATATTTGTATTATCTCAGACTTGGTACTAGCATTCAATTTATGACTTATCGATTTCCTTGAGTGAACAAAAATAGTATCTATGAGATTCAGAATTAAAAATAATTTTCAGACATTCCTGTTTCTGTAATGTGGACTATCTAATTAATAATAATAATAATAATAATAATAATAATAATAATAATAATAATAATAATAATAATAATAATAACGAAGATGAGATGATAATGATAGTGATGATGATGATAATGATAATAATAATGATAATAATAATAGTAGCAGTAATGGTAATAATAGTGATAGTAATAATAATAATAATAATAATAATAATAATAATAATAATAGTAATAATACTAGTAATAATAGTAATAATACTAATAATAGTAATCCATCCATAGTAATTCTGCCCGAGGGCAGGTCTTTCACTGCAATCATAGCATTTCCATGCTATGCTTTGCAGCTTTAGTAGGGAATCATAGGTGTGGTAGCTTCCCGTTGCTTTCCACACTGGTGAAGGGTGATGATGATGGCCGGATGATTTTCGTGGACCGTTGGGCCTAAGGCTGTCAATAAAGATAATAATAATAATAGTAATTAAGTAATAATAATAATAATATAATTATTATTATTATTATTATTATTAATGTTTTTCTTTATTCTGGCAGAGTTAAGGCCACAAGACTTTTTTCCCCCACAGAACTGGCACAAATATACGTACATATACATATTTACTGTATATATATGATGGCGTAGCCAAATGTTGAGGCATAGCCTCTCCTTTGTCAGAGCCAATAGACCAAGTTACTTTAGTTACCTTATTTTGTCCACAGATGTCACGAATGACGTGCGGTCAACACACCGACTCAATGAGAATCTAACAGGCAAATAAGTTACTACTAGGACGTTGAGGTCGGTAATTTTGCTTAGAGATTTTTTTTATTCAGGCTTAAGGATCTTTTATGAGCCTTAAAATCTTCGGACCCACGGATTAAAGCCCCTCCTGGAGGCCTTGCTCCTTGGATTTTTCCGTCCTAAAAAATCCATCTCCTGCCAGGTTTGATCCCGCTATCCTCAGGACTAGAAGCAGGGAGAATAACCACTAGTCCACCACTGCCGACTAGATCATATATGTACTAAAAATAATGGTTTAAAAATACATTAAAAATTGCAATTTAAATTTCGTATACATATGCCTACATTTTATTCTTGTAAGCCCATGTTTCCCTTAACAGAGATTTAGGCGCTCTCCCCCTACAGGGAAGAATTTGAACCATACTAATTTAGTTACACTTGTTTTCGTATAGATGCCACTTGAGTGGTCCGTGGTCAGCGTTTCGCCTCATACTGACATCTAGGAAACCAAGGTAGTACTAGAACGGGAAAATTCGGTAAATTTTGCTTAGATGCCTTTCCATTCAGGCTTAAGGATCTTTTACGAGCCTGAAAATCTTCAGACTCGGGACCCACGGCTTAAAGTCCCTCCCGGAGGACTTGCTCCTTGGATTTTTCCATCCTAAAAAAAACCATCGACCCCGGCCGGGTTTGAACCCGCGACCCTTATGGACAAGAGGCAAGGAGCATAACCACTAGTCCACAGCCGCCGATTCCTACATTTTATACGACAATAATTTTTTTTTGCAAATTCCCAGGTTGTCTTTCGACGTTCCTGGTGTTCCCTCCTGGCCTGGCGTACTTGTAATCCACTTCTGAGGTTGGGGCGCCTGGAAGGCGGGGTTACGTTGCCCCGATGATATGATGAGTGATGGTGATGATGGTGGTGCGCCAGGAGAGTCCGTATTCCTAAGCTTAATCTAAGATGAATATGAATGATGATGATTGCGATGGCCATATGATTTCGGGGACCGTTTGGGCCTTAAAGGTTTCCTGACATTTGTCTTACAGGTGAGGAAAAACCCCGATAAAAACCTCACCCATAAAAACTGTCCCGATCGGGGATCGAATCCGGGCCCGCTGCGTGACAAGGCAGCACGCTACCTCGAGACCGAGACCACAACGGTGGACATATTATTATTATTATTATTATTATTATTATTATTATTATTATTATTATTATTATTATTATTATCATCATCATCATAGTGCATTCACGAATTTAGGCCATTTGTTGACCTGTTTCGGCCTCAAGAGAAACACCATCCAAAAGTCTTTTGAGTGAACGTCCTGGTCTTCTTCTTCTTCCTGCAGGTTGATATCTTAACATTTGTTTGGGTATCCTGTGATCTTCCATTGCTTCTGGATTTTTTTTTCATGTTGAGACTTGAAAGTAGTGTTGAAGTTCCTTAGGACGGGTTACTGGCCCGACGCTAAGTAGTCCAGTGGTACGGCTGCTACCTTTTAGTCTCTGGACAGATATTAGGATACCGCATTTACTCGTACCCGATGGAACGGTTATACCGCCGTGACTCGGTCCTCAGAGTCTCGTTTATACCACGAGAAAGTGAGGATGAGAATTGGGTAAGAGAGGTTATACACACATCACTACCCCTTACAACCTATTATTATTATTATTATTATTATTATTATTATTATTATTATTATTATTATTATTATTATTATTATTATTAACAGTAGTATTATTATAAAATTAACGGGACCCACAAAGGGAGAGCTTAAATATGGAATAGAGAAAAGTAGTGAGAACTTATTATTTTATATTTTAACTTCCCTTCATGATGTTCCTAAAGTGAATGGATTATTTCATGGTAGAAGCCTCACTGCCAATCATAACTATTCTAACTATTGCATATTTCTTCTGCTCTATATCTCTACAGCTTAACATTCGAAATTAATCAGACTACTTTTAGAATTATCTGTTTTCATTTTTTTTTATTTCATAGCAAATTCATATGACAATTTCTTCATATAATCGCGCTCTCATTGTATAAAATTCAATAAGCATTAAGTCAGTTTTAATTAAAAAAGAATCTCCGAAAGTGTAGCAATTAAATAACATGGAACTTTCAAAGTTATTTACATAAAACGAGCTCTTTCTCTGTAATATATTCACATTAATAAATTTCACATAGGTTTTTTGAGAGCATAAGGATAAAGAGTGCATTAGGATTTTGGAAAAAAATAAACTAGGTAACGCAGAGCGGCGAAAAAGATAAGTTCTTCTTCTTCTTCACTTCACGGGCTAGGCATAAATTGCCTGTTCCGCCTCACAGTTGTTCTGTCCATCTTTTCACTGGCCTTCCTACATTCCTTGAACCTCTTGGCATGTAGTTGAATGCTGCTCTTGGTAATCTTGTTACATTCATTCTTTCCACATGTGTAAACCATTTCTCTCTATATACTTCTTCTTCTTCTTCACGGTTTAAGCTTATTTACTAGCCTGTTCCGGCTCCAAATTGCTGTTCTTTCCATCTTTTCCTTGGTCTTGCCAAACTTGTTCTTCCTCGTGGTGAATAGTTGTATGCTGCTTTGGGTGTTCTATTCTCAGTCATCCTTGCCAAGTGTTCTTTCCAGTTTGTTCTGTATTTATCTATTGTTGTGTTTAATTCCTCTACTTTTAGTTGATGTCTTATTTCTGTGTTGTGTTTTTTGTCTGTTCTTTGATATCCTGCTATTGGTCTGAGGAATCTCATTTCAGCAGCTTGTATTCTGGCAGATTTTTGTGTTGTCACTGTCAATGTTTCGGATCCATAAGTAATAGGCCTAATAGGCACTGCCATTGTCTTGTATAATTTCATTATAGAGTCTTTCCTGGCTTTATTTTTCAAAGTTCTTTTTAGTGTTCCTGTTATATAATTAAACTTACTTAGTTTGATATTTATATCTGTTTCCGCTGTGTATTCTAGAAGCTAAGTTATTGGTGAATACTTCTTTATTTGACTTATCATCTTTGATCTGCCCGACAAGGGCGACACTATTGAAAGCAATGCTACCGCCGTGCCGCGCAAACATAAATCTCAAGGTCATTTAATCACGAATCCAAGTCCACCATAAGATGGATGGATTAAAAACTAACTGATAGAGAAATTAAAAAGATATAAATGAACAGTAAAAGAAATCTATCATTAAAACTCCACCAAATAAAACTATAGCTATCGTTTGAATTCCAAAATGTCTTTGTCCTCTTTCAATACGAGCATTGAATGCACAGACATGCTAGATAAGATATTTCTCTGTTTTCCAGTTGAACATGTCTATTTATTTGACAATTTTATTATTTGTTTCTGCTTTCATCGTTCAAGTAATTATTCCACATATCAATTTTCTCTTTTCACTTGTCTGTAACACTCGTTTCAAACTGCGAGTCCCTCTTACTCCAAGCGAAATTAAAGCAGAAGAATGGGAATTCCAATCCAGTGTTTTGCAATATTTAATAAATCATGTTTGTTTCATCGTTACGCCCAACGTGAGAACCACAGCGGATGAGAAGTATTTATTTGTATTCTTAAAGCTGTCAGCTGTCAGTTGTTGAGACAATATTCTTTAAAAAATCTTAATTGTTAGTCTAGTACATTGGAATAAGGAAAATCTGAGATGGGATTCATTTATATATCAGGACCTTGGAAGATTAAAAGTTCATCACGCAGAAATTGAATAATCATAAGTAATGCCACGAGTGATTTCCAAATGTTCTAGATATATTCATTCCTCACTTCGTGGGTCGTGATTTATCGATAATTTGGAAATCACTCGTTGCATTTGTTAGGACTATTTAACGAATAAAATTAAGCTGTTTACTCACAAATCATTATTTAAATATAGTTATTTCAAAATATTTATATATTTAATGTAAACGGCGATGTTTGAAAACAAATGAGAAACGATTGGTACGCTTCATTTGCTTCTTTTGTTCATCACTGCAATCAGATCATATTATTTTTTGCCAAACGAACACAATATTGTAAGAATGCACTCTAGTGGAGAAAAAATGAAACACATCAAACTGTATATTAATTAATTTCTGATGTCCTATGATGTAAATATGACAATTATATTTTTCTAGGAATGTTATTACCTGGGAAAAAATACATTTAAGAAAGTGCAAACAGTGTTTTTTTTTTGTGGTACAATCAAATATACAATCTGGTAGCCGTATTTCTTTGTCAGTCACTGCAAAATAACCTATTCAGAAAGTTAAAAAGGAGGTGCTTTCTTTATTATGGTGGACTTTAGTTGATAAATTCTAGGCGAAACACGACTGTGATTGGTTATAAACAAAAAATCATTGAAACGTGATTGGTCATTGTCTCCCATCTGGGGCATGAGTTAAATAGTCAAGAAAATTCCTTAACTTGTCGAAGTTTTGATCTGATTTTTCTGGATTTCGGAATATCCTTACGTTTTGTTTCCAATTCGTTCCATATGTCCTGCCAATCGCAACATACGACATTTAATTAATCTTATTGGACCAAAGAAAGATGAACACACAGGCGAATAGAGAATAATTGGGAATTAAAGTGGGGCATGGAAAACCAGATAGTAAAAGCCCAGTTGGTAGACAAATAATGAGGTGGGAGAATAACATTAATCGTGATTTAAAGGAAGCGGATTATACAGTGGATGATTGGAATATATTGACTCAGGATTGGGATGTGTGGAGAGCTTTTGTCTGCGCGACCATGAACCTACAGGTTCGATAGTGCCAGTGAGTTAGTTACATCACATAGATTCACCTTCTGTTCGTTTCTCTTCGATCCAATGTTTTTCTAACACTTTATCCTCTACTACTGCTAATTATTTCTCCACACTTAAAGTAAGGGTTTGTGTTTCACATCCGTATTTTTATAGACGTTGAGATGACAAGAAATACGAGGGCGGATCGGAAAGTAACGGACAATAATTTTTTTCTGCCTTGGTATTGCAGCTAGAATGTTGAAATTTCACAGAGATATAGTTTGAAGTGTTCACTACAGATGGTATTTTTTTCTCAGGTGCACCTCTTGCGAGAGAAGCTTGAACTATGCAACAAAGATGGCGCGCATGCTACAGTCGTCCACAGGGCGGATCGGAAAGTAACGCACAATAATTTTTTTTAAAAAGTTTAATAGTAAAAAAAAGGAAAAAAAATCACAAATGAACTTACATCTTTTACCTACTTTTCGACATAGTCACCAACTTTCTCAACACATTTTTCCCATCGTGTTACCAGTTTCAATATGCCATGTTCGTAGAAGTCCGTTTGGTTGGAGTGTAGCCATCTGCGCACTGCTGATTTCACTTCCACATCTGTCTCAAAGCGTTTGCCGGCCAGGAATCACTAAGGCGAATCACGTGGCGAATCACTAAGGTTCACGCGTCCCTCTTGTAAGAATGTGCACCACCTGGAGACATTGCTACGGTCCATACAATCATCCCCATACACGCCACGCATGTCCCTGTGAATTTCACTGGGTTTATGCCCTTTGGCCCACAAAAATCGAACAACACTTCTCTGTTCCTCACAGGTGGACGACTGTAGCATGCGCGCCATCTTTGTTGCATAGTTCAAGCTTCTCTCGCAAGAGGTGCACCTGAGAAAAAATACCATCTGTAGTGAAAACTTCAAACTATATTATCTCTGTGAAATTTCAACATTCTAGCTGCAATACCAAGGCAGAAAAAAATTATTGTGCGTTACTTTCCGATCCGCCCTCGTACCTATAGGCTAACGTATAATAATTTGCATTCACAGAAACACCTTGTATTTACGTACACCATTTTTCTTTTCCCTTTATACTACATTTACTTTTATTGTTTTGAGAATGTAGATGATCATCTTCAAATAAAAATGGAGATCACAAAACTTTTACGGTTTTATGTGTGTGTGTGTGTGTGTGTGTGAGTTAACGATCTGTGCATATGTGTATTCTAGTCTGTTCACGGCGGCTACCAGATTCATAATAATCTCGTTTTAATATTAGAAAATATATAAATTGGATCTTGTATTGATTCAGCATTTTCTGTTAAACTATTGCTTGAAAAAAGAAGAGAATTCAACTTAGAAACACATTTTGCTTTCATAGATTTTGAAAAAGCATTCGACACAGTCAAGAGATCAAAACTCTTAAATATATTGGAAGACAGAAATATACCAAATTTACTTCGGCAGAACATACAAAATATTTACAAAGACAACACCATGAAGATTAAATTAAATAACAGATTTTCTGAAGAAGGAATTATAAATCGTGGTGTGAGACAAGGCTGCCCCCTATCCCCAACACTCTTTGCAATTTATATCAATGAAGTAATATGTTGCTGGAACAAAACATATAAATTTGGAATAAGAATATCAGAAAATAGAAAATTAAACACCCTATTGTTTGCAGATGACCAAATAATAATAGCAAATTCCGAAGATAATCTACAGAAAGGTCTGTATGAACTTAACAAAATTACAGAAGAATATGGATTAAAGATATCTACAGAAAAAAAACAAAAATTATGGCATTTCAAGGTGTAGATCCTGTCAGAAGTAAAATTGTACTGGACAATAAAATTTTGGAGCAGGTGAATAATTTTACATCTCTAGGATGCAATATCTCATATGAAGAAGAAAAGGATTGTAAATGCAAAAATATCTAAATTTTTAAGAATTTTAGGGTTAATAAATTCTATCTTCAAGCCACAGTTAGTCCAAAAGCATTCAAGACTGAAAGTGTATAAAACACTGGCTCTTCCAACTCTTTTGTATGGTAGCGAAGTATGGACGTTGAAACAGAAGGATATACAGAGACTTAGATCTGCTGAAATGAGATATCTTCGGAGGACTGCAGGATACACACTACTAGATCACAAAAAAAATGAAGACATCTTAGAAGAATTACACATGGAATCTTTAGAAAACAAAATTTCTGATTATAAGTCAAGATGGATACAACATGTTCATCGAATGGAAGATCACAGAATACCCAAACTAATGTTAAGATATCAACCTGCAGGAAGAAGAAGACCAGGACGTCCACTCAAAAGACTTCTGGATGGTGTTTCTCTTGAGGCCGAAACAGGTCAACAAATGGCCTAAATTCGTGAATGTACTATGATGATGATGATGATGAAGAGGGATATTATCAGGTTCCATTAGATTACTTGGATAAAAGCCCCACAGTTGGGAGATAATATGAAGAAGGTTATTAGTAGGGATGGTTTGGATAGTTGGGGATTTGGTGGGCGCTGGATTCGTAAATGGACTTCCCCGGTTCACTGGGGACTTTGGGTGTTGGGTCCGCTCAGGTTGGAATACCGGTAGGCATGAGTTCTCATCATGGGATTCCACAAGGACTTCGTCGGGCAGAATTAATGTGTAGAGGGATTCGTTTTGAATGTATTTTATTCTTGTCTGATGCACACGAAATGGTGGAGCACTGTACAATCTATAGTTTGAATTGCCTTGCACTGATCTCTAATCGGCGAGGTCGTCAGTTGTGGGTTTACCCCGTTAGTAATTATCCGATGGCCTACTGAATCACAGATTTACTAACTTAAATTATGAGGCCTAAATATTCAGGCGCTTAATAAAAATAATGTACAAGTTACGATATTCCGAAAAAAAAAAGCTAAGTTCAAAATTAGCGTTAAGTTTCCACTGGTGGCCAGACTGCCAGCGTGTCGACGAGTATATGTGTGTAGGCGAGGTGACTTGTAGAAATGTATATCAGAAGTGACTTTGTGTAATTATATAAGAGAAGTGACGAGGAGAAGCCTCTCTCGCCTATTAAGTAAACTCGTTACTTCCACTACATCGATCTCGTGGACCTGAGATCAGTGCTTAGGCACATATAACAAAACATATCATTGGTTAATGAACTCTCCTATTTTAATCATGGGGGTGTTACAAATTTATTATTGACGATTTACGCCATCAGAGGTTGGACCTTTTTCCCGTGCTGGCTTCACGTATAGGTCGCGCAAGGGATTTTGAAGAATGTCCTTGACCGTAAATCCAATGGGAGAGCCTATCCAGACTGCTCAGCTGTGAATTCCCTGCCTGCCACGTGTACAAACAGAACAGTTCCTCTCACAAAAACATGTACAGTCCATAGAGAATTATAGTAAGACGCGGATGTGTTGATTTTAGATTTTAAACCGTAGACTTTAATTATAATATTTTGTACATTTGCTGCCTGAAGTCTTAAAATTATAGTGCAATTTGAATGTCGGGTCCCCCAGCCATTATAGCTGGTCTTCTCAACGTGGAGTCACTACTTACTGTAGCTACCCAAATGCCTCACGATGCTGGATGAGCACCGATCCCAAACTAGCAGAAATTCCTTGAGAACATTTCATCCCCCATGGAGACTCGAACCAGCGGAAGTCCTGTAGCTCTGCGCCAAGTCATCTTGCCTTAATCACATGGCTATGGCGCGGGGACGACTATAAATGGTTTAAATTAAAGTGACATTTAGTGGTTATTTAAAACATTAACAGAGTGATATAAACCAAATACAGTGTGTGTGTATATATATATATTGTGGAAAGCAACGGGAAGCTACCACACCTGCAATTCCCTAGTAAAGCTGCAAGCATAGCATGAAAATGCTATGATTGCAGTGAAGGATGTGCCCTCGGGCAGAATTACTATGGTTATATATATATATATATATATATATATATAGTGAATATACTTCCTCTACGTGTAAAGATGTCCTAACTCACTGGCACAATCGAACCCGTAGGTTCATGGCCGCGCGGACATAAGCTCTCCATACATCCCTATCCTGAGCTAATGTTTTCCAATCATTCCTTGTATAATCTACTTCCCACAAATCATAGTTAATGTTATTCTCCCACCTCATTCTTGGTCTACCAACTGGGCATTTTCCCTCTGGTTTTCCTACAAGAAGCTACCACGCACGTCTTTCATTGCCCATTCACGCCACATGTCCTGCCCATCGCAGTCTACGATAAAGGTTAACATATTAATTTTTGTAGCGAGATTTTAAAAATGTTTAGCAGTGACTGTATTTGATATTCGGTAGCGAGGGAGTTAGCGATGACGTGTGGTCATAGTCCCTATTGGCTGAGACCTACATCTGGTTTGTACAGGACTCGCATCTAAGTTCCCATTACAAATTCCATTCGTCAGGAATCATTGCTAGAGTTATACAGTCGGGTCACAAATATTAGCTAGGCTTGGGTTTTCCCTAGGCTTCAGACGCTAGAAAATTTCCATATTCCCACACTTTTGCTAACGTTGTTTGTCTCAAGATGAAACCCCCGCTTGCAAATTTAGCTAATGGGTTATGGCTGTCCACAATAAATTAGTTAACTGCAGGCTTAGAAGATATTTCTACTCAATCTGGCGAGCAAAGGATTTTGTCAATACGTAGGTTTTTATCCATGTGTCGGCCACTTCCGTCTTAACAAAAGAAAGGGTGGCATTACCTGAGTTGTCGTTACGCTTCTTAATAACTAGTCATTTCATTCCATTGATACTAATTTCTTCGGATCATTTTATACGACATTTGCTCTTACATAATCAGGTTCTACTCGCTTCCCTGATTAATTTGAATATAAATATGACCTAAGTCTAATAACTGCTTCGTTCAATGATATTATAATTGTTTCTGATTTTTATTGCCAACATTGGGATTTATTTATTGAGTTACTCAGGAGGCTGAGTGAATGACTTGCCACAAAATGCACGTAGATGAGAAAGTAATAATTTTGAAAGCAATAAGCATAGGATATAATTCAAAGCAGCATATAGCCTTCTGTACATAAAAGTGACTAATGAATCAGCAAATGAATCAAATTAATTAGATTTCTGGTTTAGAGTTTTAAAAATATATTTTTCTCCTTTAATTCGCTATTCTTGACTTAAGTTATAGGCATTTTAAATGAAAGATGTGTTCTCTCTTGAATTTAAAAGGGAAGTAGCTAAACTTGAACTTGAAAAAGAAAAGCTAACCAAAAGACATTATGAGTCGTGATTTGTGAGGGATGATTTGAAAATGATATTTTTTTCAGAATGTATTTAATATTGGTTATTCAATAGTAGATTATATACGGTCTAAGCAATTAAATTGGTATGGGACGAATGCAAGAAGAAAGATTACCCAGGAAAACATTGGAATGGTGTCCACCTGGAAGAAGGAGGAGAGGAAGACCTCGAAACTCGTGGATGCAGGGAATAAGAGGAATGAGAGCAAGAGGACTGGAGGACATGGATTGGATGGAGAGAGACGAATGGAGAAGAAAAATAAAACTTTAGGCACAGAAAGATGTGTAAACATTAAAATTCTGTATATAAATTAATTAATTTTCTTGCTGAGAAGTACAGTACATACAAACGTTTAAAAACCACTATAATATATAATAGACAAGCTTAATGGCAAGTGTTTCATGAATGTCTCATTATCCCATTATTTATTTATTTATATAGCCTGGTGTAGTTAAGCCCATGTGGCCTCTTCTTCCACTCACCAGGACAAACTTGTGTTACATTTAAATATAAAAATACAGTAATACGTATTACATAGTAAACAATTAATTGTGTTGCCAAACTGGACAATAATAAAAATTCTAATAATACAATAAAATTAAAGAAATTGAAATTAAAACTAATAAAATAATGTATACACAAAGGAATAACAGCTCAGCTCGAATCTACTGTAAGCTACATGAAAAGAAAAAAAAATACTAAGAAAGTAATATAATATATATATATATATATATATATATATATATATATCCATCCATAGTAATTCTGCCCGAGGGCAGGTCCTTCACTGCACTTCCATGCTATGCTTGCAGCTTTATTAGGGAATTGTACGTGTGGTAGCACGTCAAAATTCTTTCCCTAATTATTACATTTGAGAGGTCAATGAGGAAAACTGCTCTCATCGAAATTGACGCTAGTTTAACATTCACTGTTCGTAGATTACACTGGTCAACATGATTTTTGTCTCATGACTACCAATAGTTATACTTAATGCAGTTTTTATCGTGTTTTCAAATATGTATTCGGAATTTCTCCATCACCCACAGTTTTTTATTTCAATTTCAATTAATGGATTTAAATAATTATTTTTAAAACTTTTTTCGTCAATTTGTCCATTTTAAATAAAACAAATGAGCTAACTCAGAAGATTTCAGCTATAGAAAAGAGATATCAAGGCAAATGGAATCCTAATATGCTGGTCGATTATTGTTGGACGATCAAGAAGGATGCTCCACAAGCGAAATATAGCAGAAAATCGTCATTTCTTACTTCTTACTTTCTAGGTGAGTCCGAATGTTCGAATATTGTGTAGTTACGAATGTACAAAATATTAAAGTGTTTGGAATTATAAATTCCTGTCTCTCGCAAACCTTGTGTGATGGAGAAACACCGATATCATATTTGAATTCAGGAGAAAAAATACTATCAGAATCACATAATTTTCTTTCAGATACAAAAAAGTATATTTTTTGTTGCTCAGTGTTATACATCATATGATATTTAATATAAATTCTAATTTAATTTGTTTTTTCTTAGTTCGAGTTCGTGGAATTCCCTTCCTATTAAAGAAGGTCTTCCCCTTTCACAGTTTAAAAACTGTGGTAGTGCAAAGTAGGCAATACTTTATACTGCTAGTGATCAAGAAATAGCGAGCGCATGGAAATAAAAAAAATTAAGGCCACCAGTATTAAATCATTTTAAAGGAGGCCTGAAGAGAAATGGAGAAAGAGAAAAAAACTGATTAAGCAAGTAGTGGGAGGTAAAATGAAAGAGAAAAGTAAAGTCAAACCATTGCAAAAATGAGGAAGTACGGGAAAGAGAGAGAGAGAGAAAAAAAAAGTGGGAGGATTTTGGGTAATTTAATTTCCAGTTCGTTTTAAGTGGAGAAGGCTCTTATATTTTACCCTCTTTTTATTTTTACCCCTCCTTACTTTATATATATTCTCCTTTTATGAAGGGGATGAATAGAAGGCATTTTACGCGGGCAAGGAAAGTGCAAAACGTTTGCAATACTCAAAGTCACAGTTACGCCAAGGTTTCCGAAGTTAGCCATCAAATAAACTTAAACTAATTTCAGCAAGTTCTTCAAAAATGTAGAGATTTTCAACGTTTGTAAGTTGCAAGAACTCTCCCCAATCTGCATAGATCTACCCTCAAAATGTTCCCCTCTAGGCTTAATTGTAAGATCAAATGCAATGTGAGTAATCAATTTGACTAACAGAAAATGTTTGTACTGTCTGTGCGGTTTACTACCACGGTACCAAACAAGAGAACTTCGAAAAGCAACTTGCAATGACAACTTGCAGAGGCGTCTCTTGGATTACCCCTGAAAGAAACTTACATGATTTTCGACCATTCCAAATGTAAATAGGCCATATTTTCGAATGGGAGAACAACGATTTAGCTATTGAACAATAGTTATCGTTAGTTTGTTTTCAAATAATAAAAAATGTCTTTCTTTCTTTATTTTTTCATTATTTCTTTTCCTGAGTTTAACATCTCCCTTTTTAATTTCATGGCGTGACGAAGTTAGAAGGTCCATTGGTCAATCAACTGGATGCTGGCCTCACATCCACATGTTTTGATCACAGAGCTGAACGACCATTCACCTTATATAGGGGTGACTTGTGGTCAGCATACCATGTCCCTACACCTTATAGCTGGTTTACTCAATTGGGGAAAGGTATTCATGATGCCGGATGGGCACGAGTCCTATACTGGCCGAAATTCCATGAGAAAAACGTCCTCATATGGGTCCCATAGCTCAGAAAGAAGGCATGATGCCCTAACCTTCTGCATCCTTAGGTATCATATATGATACATAATGTCTTCTTTTTTTTTTTCTTCCTTTGGAATAACTCACTCCAATTCACTGTAATCGGTGGTAATATATTTGATACCGTCAGAGTTTGAAGCTCATTTATATATATATATATATATACTATAATAATTCTGCCCGAGGGCAGTCTTTCATTGCAACCATAGCATTTTTGTGCTATGCTTTGCAGTTTTACTTGGCAATTATATGTGTGGTAGCTTCCCGTTGTTTTCACACCTGTGAAGGATGATGGTGATAATGATAAGGATGATGATGGCCGGATGTTTTTTTTTGGACCATTGGATCCTAAGCTTCCTGACATTTGTCTTTCAGGTAAGGAAAAAACCCGAAAAAATCAATTATTCAAGATGAAAACATAAGGTTCCAAGATAAATCTAAACAAAAATCCAAACCTATTAGCCTATCTCGGAAGATGAGAGGAAAAAATACAGGGCTCTAAGAAAGGAACAACACACAGAGACATGATTGATCCAACACACCCCAAAGAGGGTGAAAGGGGAAAAAATAGTAATAATGAGCATTGAAGATAGCTCCACTTTTTTTTTTATTTAGGAATACTCCACAATAATGTGTTTCTCCTTCAATCCAAAGTGATTTGTCGCCAGAGGTTCCTGTCTAAAGCACATTTTTCCCTCAAATCTCTAGCTTCCATACTTTTCTTCACTCCATCCATCCACCGTTTTCTAGGCCTGCCTCATCCATTTCTTCCATTAGCTTTCCAATTAAGGATCTTCTTTGGTATTCTCTCTTCTGCCACTCGTATGAGGTGTCCATACTATTTCAAACGTTTTTTTCTATTTTTCCTAATATGTATTTTTTTCAACTTGCATAATTTCCCTTATTGTTCTGTTTCTGACCTTATTCCTTCTTGAAATTCCTGTCGACCGCCTCCAAAAATCGATTTCTACTGCTTATTGGCTTGTTTTCTACTTACTGTCCAGGTTTTGGACCCAAATAATAAAATGCTTTGTAACAAAACTTGAAATATAGTTTTCTTCGTTCTGTATATTATATTTCTATTCCAAAGCACTGAGTTCAAGATAACAATGATTCTTCTCCCATCAGTTATTCTTCTTTCAATTTCTGTAGTTGAATTCTCACTTTTATCTAAAATACATCCTAAATATCTAAAACTTTTAACATTACGTATTCTTCCTGAATTACATTTTATCTCATCTGTTGTATCCAATGAAACGCATTTTGCTTTATTATAATTTATCTGTAATCGCCATTTTTTGTATTCTATCTCTAATTTCCTTAACATGAAAGATGCATCATCTGGATCCTGAGAAGTCACCACCTGATCATCTGCGAATAGCAAATAGTGGAGGTAATAATTATCTTCTATTTGAATTCCCATATATTTGCAGTGTCTTGACCAATTCTTCGTACAATTATCAAATATATTTTGAACAACGTTGGTGATAAGCAACATCCTTGTAGTAGACCTTTTGATGTTTGGAATTTTTCTAAAAGTCTTTTTCCATCTCAATTTGGCATTTGTTCTCTAAGTATATCATCATGATTATCCAGGGATTAAACATATTAGCTCGTTCCGGTTTCATGAAAGCTAGAATTGTTAAAATTGTTCAGACCATCTTCTGTGTGGGCGTCCAACATTTCACCTTCCGTGTGGTTTATAATTTAGCAATGTATAATGATCTTATAATACTGATTGTTTTGTTATTTATATTCGCCTCTTCTAGGGCTTTCCAGAGCAAGATTCCGAGTACACTATCATACACCTTTAACAAATCAATAAAGATCAAATCTACTTGTTGCGATTTCTTTCAGCATATTTCTAACATCTTTCTAAGTATGAATATATATGAAAGCTCCACATGCATTATATAGGCTATTATGAACTAACATTTCTACGTACGACACACAATTTTTAGAAATCGTTGAGTTTGTTGACAACGCTATCGGAAACTAAATACCGCATGTAGCCACAAATGAATTCAACTTAACAAAATATATAATTGTTACAATATTAAGTAATCATGGAATAAACAATTGTTACTATTTAGGAAGCAAATCTAAAGTATAAAATTATGGCATATTTACCTAAATGGTCCGTCTTCTCAACTTTATTAGTTATTTAACTGTAGCGCTTTCGGGACTAGTCCCATCATCAGCAGGATTCAAAACTGGTGTTTCACCAAAGATCTGGTAGAGGGGGTTACACGTACTGGGTTCGTTTTCGTTTATCAGATGGTCGTTGTTGTTAGCTGCTTTCAAAATTTCCATCTCCTCGAGTACGTTTATCTTCGTCGGACTATTTTGTCTGTGCATTACTGAAAATAATCCAGCGAAGATGAACGTACTCGAAGAGATGGACATTTTGAAAGCAGCTAACAACAACGACCATCTGATAAACGAAAACGAACCCAGTACGTTTAACCCCTCTACAAGATCTTCAGTGGAACACCAGTTTTGAATCCTGCTTATGATGGGACTAGTCCCGAAAGCGCTACAGTTAAATAACTAATAAAGTTGAGTAGAGAAAAGAAACAAAACTAAAATTTTATAAAGTAGTGGCAGTCCCCTTACTATTGTATGGTAGTGAATTTTGGGTTTTAACTAAAAGAGAAGAGAAGATCATAGAAGCAGTTGAAATGAGATTTCTGAGAATTGTGGCTGGTTGCAAACTCCTAGATAAGAGAAGAAGTGAAGATATTAGAAATATCTTTCCACGAGTACGAGTAAGGAGAGATATCCATTGTTAGCAAGAAATTATCAAGCAAGAGGAAGGCGTGATGTTGGAAGACCTAGAAGACGATGGGCTGATGCATTATGAAGTCGGAACGGGCAATTGCCTAATCGCTGGAGTGATGATGCTGCTGATGATGATGATGATAAATATCTTTAAACTCTTAGATAGAATAAAAGAATCTAGAAAAAAACTGGAAAGAACATGCTCAAAGAATGGAAGATGATCGCATTCCCAAAATTATACTTAAATACAAACCAAAAGGACGCAGGAATGTTGGTAGACCGAAGAAGAGATGGATCCAACTTTTGAATGAGAATCTATGAGACCGGAACAAATCACATAGGCTTAATCCGTGATTGTTGATGATGAAGTTGAGTAGACGGACCATTTAGGTAAATATTCCATAATTTTATACTTTAATTTTAAATAATACCTCAAAGGAACATATCATGAATCTTATAAAAGCAAACCTAGCCCGATACAGTACTTTAACGTTGAAGCAGTGAAAGCCTGGCAACTTTATAAACAATTTATTCACATTTCAATATTTTCGTTTGCGTTGGGAATTTTACTCCCAAATAAAACGAAACAAACTGTACGTAGTCACTGCCAAATTGGATTTTAAATAGTAAACTAATGAAAAGTAAAAAAACAATGCGGTATCCAACGGAATAATAAATTCACAGAATGGGAATAATTCTATTCTTTTTGACAAGGGAATTGTTGAACGTATCAGTACCCATAATTAAAACTTAAAAAGTTCACCTTTGACAACCTAATAACAAAAATCCTTGTTCCTTGTTATTTTACAAACTTTTTGTCACACAAACGCTCAAAATGGATATTGTATTTATTTGTTGTCGTAACTGTAGCTTTAATTACAATTACCATACGAGTTTTCGCGATTTTTAGTCAGGTTTGTTAAATTCGGTGTTCACTTTCCCTCTGGACGCTCTATAGCCGACTGTTAGTCTCACATGCACATGTGTTAATCACAGAGGGAGACGACCATTCAACCAGTATATGGGTTATTATATGTGTTTTCGACTTCTCCAAACATTACAGCTTGTATTTTCTACCTGTAGTCCAATTTCTCATTATGCTGGGTGGGTCCGGACCCATACAGGTCGAAATTCCATAAGAAATTTTCTCCTCGCCATTGGGACTCGGAACGGCACAAGTCCTGCAGCTCTGTACCAAGGCTGAGTTCCTTAAACTGCTTGGTTGTGGCGTTGTTCTCCCCTAGAGACGCCTTACGTTTTTCTCAAAAACACAAAATTTGTTATGCGGTCACTTTAATTTCATAGAGAGGTGTTCTCTACTGATACTCAAAATAATGACGATGATGATGATGATGATAATAATAATAATAATAATAATAATAATAATAATAATAATAATAATAATAATCTTGTATCTTCTAAGCCCATGTTTCCCTTAACACAGATTTAGGTGCTCTCCCCCTACAGGGAAGCATTTGAACCATACTAATTTAGTTACACTTGTTTTCGTATAGATGTCACTTGAGTGGTACGTGGTCAGCGTTCCGCCTCATACTGACATCTAGGAAACCAAGGTAGTACTAGGACGGGAAAATTCGGTAAATTTTGCTTAGAGGCTTTTCATTGAGGCTTAAGGATCTTTTACGAGCCTGAAAATCTTCAGACTCGGGACCCACGGCTTAAAGTCCCTCCCGGAGGACTTTATTCTTGGATTTTTCCATCCTAAAAAAATCCATCGACCCCGGCGGGGTTTGAATCCGCGACCCTCGGGATCAGAGGCAAGGAGCATAATAATAATAATATTAATAATAATAATATTAATAATAATAATAATAATAATAATAATAATAATAATAATAATAAGGGATTGAAGATGATGAGAGTGACAATCCTGAAATTGGCAGAAGATAGAAAAGACTGGAGGAAGATTTTTGATAAGGCCAAAACATTTAATTTTGAAGTTGTAGTGCCTTAAGATAATGATGATGATGATGATAATAATAATAATAATAATAATAATAATAATAAATTGTGTTTTATGGGGTCAGAATATAAGTTCTAAAACAAAAACAAAACACCTTTAATACATCATTCCCTTGTACAAAACCGGGCCCGGTTTCGATCTCCGGTAGGGGCAAGAGTCCTGGACGAGTTTATTTTTCGGGGTTTTCCTCAACTGTAAGATAAATGTCGGGAAACTGAAAAGCCCAAATGGTCTCCGAAAATAATGTGACTCCCATAATTATTATCCATAACCTATCATGTTCGCCTTATTTAGGATAAAGACTGAATGGATTCCGTGTTTTATTAAATGTTCTTGTCGTTTTGGAGGTGAACTGATTCCTCATCCAGTAAGGACCTCCATATCCTTGTGTGGTCAAAGAAAGTGTATGACCCTAGGTTACAAATCCTCTTCTGAAAGGTCGCGTCCCTGTAAGGACTGCATGACATGGGCTTGTAAATGTAGCTGCAAAGGTAAAGAGAGAGAGAGACAGAGAGAGAGAGAGAGAGAGAGAGAGAGAGAGAGAGGAGAGAGGGAGGGAGGGAGGGAGGGAGGGAGGGAGAGAGAGAGAAACTAAAATTAATCAAATTAGTATTGTTAGAGTAAGAAAATATCACACCATCACCTAAATTGCCGAGAGCCTATAACATTACGAAGGGGGAAAAGTAGCCTAAATAAAGAAGGATGTAAAGAGAGATTCTATGTGTTTGTAGTGTTAGGCCTATTAGGCAATGGCGAGGAGATACTAAGGGTCAATAGGCACACTCTACTGATTACCAATAAGAAATTGGGACTGGAAGTATATATCAATAAAATTAAATATATATTCACACATAAATTCATTACACAACAGAAGTGGACAGTTTCGAAGAAGTAGCTGAAATCAAATACCTAGGAACAATAATTACAAATAAGAATGAGATGCATAAAGAAATTAAATATAGGTTCAATATGGAAATACCTGCTATTATTCATTTCAGGGATTCTTTTCGTCCCTAATTCTCTAAAACATTAAAGTAAAAAATATATAACTCTTTCACACAGTTATATTATATGGTTGCGAAAAAAGGTCTCTTACTTTAAGGAAAGAGAAAAGATTACTAGTAGGTTTTATTTAAGAATAAAGTTATTAGGAAAATATTTGGACCAAAGAGAGAAGAACAGACAGGCGAATTTTGAAGATTGGATAACAGTGAACTACATGATCTTTATAGGAAACCAGATATAAGAAGAATGGTTAAGTCTCATAGACTGCGATGGATAGGACATGTGGCACGAATTAAAGAGGAGCATGGAAGCTTCTCGTAGGAACCCAGGGGGAAAACGCCCAGTTTGTAAACAAAGAATGAGGTGGGAGAATAACATTAATCATGATTTGAGGGAAGTGAATTATACAAGGGATGATCGGAAAGCATTAGCTCAATATAGGGATGTGTGGAGTGCTTATGTCCGCGCGGACATGAACCTACGGGTTCGATAGTGCCAGTGAGTTAATTAATGAGGATATTACAACGTTATGATCTATTGTAGGCCTACTAGGACTGTTGAAACATTGGAGAAAAGTCCGTATACATTAGTTGCAAATGCTTTTTTCTATTAATCTTTAGTTATTCGGATTTTATTTTATTTTTTCCTAGAATGCCAGTATCTGTTTTTAGATTGCTCTATTTTAGTCTGAAATTTGTTCAGAATGAGACATATAATGTGATTAGTAACGCTTTAAGAATTAAATCAGAGAGAGACAAAATAAAAAAAACACTGGGTTTGATCGTGTAGCCCCCAAACCATGGTAGCTCTTTATTCAGCCCATCGTATTGCTTTGTAATCCCCGGGCAGGTTAATTTTATGTAGGGAAGTTTGAACAATATTCCCCCCGGCGAGATCGTTTGTTTTATAAAAATTCTTCAAACGAAGAGTATTATTTCATTTTAAAAAACTATTGATAGTGTTGTGATTTATTCAGATTAATTAAACATTTTAATTTGTTAATATTCCATATTTGTTTTTATAAGAATTGCGAAAGTTTAAAGTGAAAACAACGAAGGCTTCTGTGGCTATAATTAAAGATTCTAATGCACAATCGATCTCGGTAGACTGCTCGCCTCTGATTTCGAGGACCTAAGTGTCAAATCAAGGCAGATTAAATGGATTTTTAAACAAGTAGACCTAAATTTCATGAAGTTTTCGTTACAGCATTTGGAGGAATATTTATTTACTGCATTACTGACAGCCCTAGCCTCTAATTCTATGTTATCGAAATGTAATACCATTGATTCTTAATAATTCTAGATAACTTAATTAATGTATCATGTTATTGTATTACACTGAGCAACAAAAAAAAATTTTTTTTATGTCTCAGAAAGAAAGATATGTATGTTTTCTCCTGAATTCAAATATGATATCGGTTTTTCTCCATCACGCAAGGTTTCCGAGAGACAGGCATTTATAATTTC
The DNA here is from genome assembly GCA_030220185.1 of Diploptera punctata. Taxonomy (NCBI): domain Eukaryota; kingdom Metazoa; phylum Arthropoda; class Insecta; order Blattodea; family Blaberidae; genus Diploptera; species Diploptera punctata. Next base: position 246,711 of record JASPKZ010008044.1, on the reverse strand, counting down.
AAACACTTTAATATTTTCTATATTCGTAACTACACAATATTCGAACATTCGGACTCACCTAGAAAGTAATAAATGACGATTTTCTGCTATATTTCGCCGGTGGAGGATCCCTCTTGATGGTCCAACAATAATCGGCCAGCATATTAGGATTCTATTTGCCTTGATATCTCTTTTCCACAGCTGAAATCTCCTGATGAAAGTGTTCATCGTGCTCATCGATCACTCGACAAATGGACGAAAAAAGTTTATTAAAAATAATTATTTAAATCCATTAATTGAAACTGAAATAAACAAAAACTGTGGGTGATGGAGAAATTCCGAATACATATTTCAAAACACGTCAAAAAACTGCATTAACTACAACTATTGGTACTCATGAGACAAAAATCATGTTGACCAGTGTTATTATCTAATTGTAATATTATTGTGTTTTCTTTTCTGTTTTACGATATATTATGACCAAACATTACTTTATTGTAACGGCTTACTGCACGTGCGACCCATATTTGTAAATAACATTTTATGTATCCTACTTTTAGTCTAATAAAGTCCTATTACTACTAATTCCAAGGTGTGGTTGTATTAACTAACTGACTAACTAACTCACTGGCACTATCGAACCCGTAGGTTCATAGTCGCGTGGATATAAGCTCTTCACACATCCCTAGCCTGAGCTTCATCCCCTGTATAATCTATTTCCCTCAAATCATGGTTAATACTAATCTCCTACATAATTATTAGTCTACAAACTGGGCGCTTACCCTCTAGTTTTCCTACAAGAAAGCTTCCATACTACTCTTTCGTTTCCCATTGGTGCCACATGTCCTGCTCTTCGCAGTCTACGAGAATTAACTGTTCTTATTATATCTGGTTTGCTATAAACATCATGTAGCTCACTGTTATGTAGTCTTTTCTATTCGCCTCTCCGTATATTCATTTTTCTATATATGAGAACACCTATAGTAAGCTGTAATCATAGAAATAACATTTTATAACGTTCGCAAAAGGCACAATTCCCATAAGAGAAAAATACCCTGGAGAGATATTAACTGGTTCACAAAAACAATGTAGATAAATATATATTTTTAGCGGCACATTGAATGTTTCTACCCGCTGGTCAAGTTGTACTCAGTTGATCTAATCTTTTAAGCAGAATTCCCTTAGGATTTAACAAAACTAGACCAACAGAAATGATCCATGTCAGATAATCTCAAAACCCTATGGCCGAATGCAGAAAAAAATATATATATTTGGTATTTGAAGCTCCAGGGAACAAGTATTGTAGATTTTTGTTTGTAATCACCGCTGGTTAAATATACGTGAAATTTGATTTATATATACAGCACTAGGTCTGTATTTGTGAACAAGTTACTTTTGTAATATTGTTATCTGCCATGGGCTTGGGTTTCAGTTAAGTTCTGCGACAAAGAAATATTTTTATATTATATTAAGTATCGTAACAGCATCATAAATTAAATACTTAAGACGGATAAAAAGGCAAAATAGAGTTAGAAATGTAATTGGAAACCTTAAAGTAGAAATGTGCAAAATGCAAAATTTCTTCTTCTTCTCCTTCTTCTTCACTTCACGGGCTAGGCAAAATGCCTGTTCCGCCTCACAGTTGTTCTGTCCATTTTTCACTGGCCTTCCAACATTCCTTGAACCTCTTGGCTTGTAGTTGAATGCTGCTCTTGGTAATCTTGATACATTCATTCTTTCCACATGTGTAAACCATTTCTCTCTATATTCTCTGATTTTCTCATTCAATGGATGTATATATTTAATTCTGTTATTATATCTTCTTTCCTTATCCGATCGAATCTTGTGCAGCCTTTCGCAAAATTTAAACAATATAAATCAGATAGATAAATGTTTTTATTATTGATTTCGTACATCTCAATGATGGATAAATCATATTTGAAGAGAAAAATTATACGCTCAGACCGGGACTTGAACCCGGGACCCTTGGTTCTCTAGACCAAGTGCTCTACCAACTGAGCTACCTGAGCAAATACCGATCTAAACGCATGTATATGTATATAGAGAAAGATTTGCGTTTAGATCGGTACTTGCTCAGGTAGCTCAGTTGGTAGAGCACTTGGTCTAGAGAACCAAGGGTCCCGGGTTCAAGTCCCGGTCTGAGCGTATAATTTTTCTCTTCAAATATGATTTATCCATCATTGAGATGTACGAAATCAATAATAAAAACATGGAAAAAGCCGTACTGGCTGTAATGTATAATTCCAAAATATGTCTTCTTAATAAAGGAGCCGCTATTTGCAAGATAGAAGCATGGCTTCATAGCATTTGGTGGACGGGAATTACAATGTATATAGAGAAAGATTTGCGTTTAGATCGGTACTTGCTCAGGTAGCTCAGTTGGTAGAGCACTTGGTCTAGAGAACCAAGGGTCCCGGGTTCAAGTCCCGGTCTGAGCGTATAATTTTTCTCTTCAAATAAGATAGATAAATTTTGCTATAAGATTTCTGAAAACTATGGTGCTTGCCAACATAACATACAAAATATCTCTCTTATGAAATGTACTTTTTTTTCCAGAAGTCTAGTAAAAAAAGAGTAAAAAAAGAGAATGGAAGATGGAGAATGAGATATAATAAGGAAATATATGTCCTTTTTAAGGAACGTAATATATCAACTCTTGTGATATTAAAAAAAATGCAATAGGTCAGACACGTTCAAAGAATGGATATGGAATGCATACCTAAGAAAGCGATGACGGAGGAGATGTTTGGGAAGCGGTCAGTAGGAAAACCTAAGAAAGGACGGATGGACTCAGTGAAGGAAGACTGTCATCAAATCCTGAACTGTAGGAACTGGTAATAGAGAGCATTGGATAGAGAAGATTTGGAGGACTCGCATCAAGTCCGCTATGGGCTGTAGCTCCATTGGAAGAAGAAGAAGATACAGAAGAATGAAAATTTTAGTTTTATAACGAAGCTTATTAAATGTCCAACAATAAAACATAAAAAAATTGCGAACCATCTAAAAACAAACAAGAAAAATAGTAATTTATAAAGCACTATTTTACACCCTGCCTCTATTTGTTTACTACATATTACAACGAATTGGTAGCCACACTGGAACCTGAACGATGTTCTTTTTTCTTTGCGCATGGATACGTAATGTCTAATATAACGCGAAATTGTAAGTTATAATGTAGGCCTACATTGGATTAGTTTACAAAAGCGTATTATTTATTTAGTTAGGTTTAGATGAGGACCAATTAGTGTACCATGAAATTAATTTACAAGAGAGTGTGATTTATTAAGTTAAATTTATATGAAGATAAGTTGATATAGGCTTACGTCATTTTATTTTCCAAGAGTGTGTAATTTATTTAGTTAGGTTCGTAATATAATATTATAATGATATTGTGAAAAGAAAAATTAATATGTGAACCAGGAATCGAACCGCAGACCTCTTGGATTCCGTACAAGCGTGCAAGACCATTACACTATACGAGACATGGCACAAACATTAATTATTTCCACATATATAAATCTATAATTCTCGTTTCGTCCGCTGCCTGGTAGATGTCACCACCAACGTCAACGGCCGGCTTCATTTAGAAGTATTTATGTTTTGAGAATTTTATACCACCACTTTTATAAACAGTAATCGATGTTATTTAACACTTTCCAATATTGTTATTTTAACACAGTTCCAATAATGGATCATATTAGCCTATAATATTGTCCACCGCTGTGGTCTCGAGGTAGCGTGCTAACTTGTCACGCAGCGGGTCCGGGTTCGATCCCGGTCGGGGCAGTTTTTCTGGGTGAGGTTTTTATCGGGGTTTTTCCTCACCTGTAAGATAAATGTCAGGAAAACTTTAAGGCCCAAACGGTCCCCGAAATCATATGGCCATCATCATCCTTATTATCAACATCATCATCATCCTTCACCAGTGTGGAAAGCAACGGGAAGCTACCACACCTACAATTCCCTAGTAAAGTTGCAAGCATAGATTGAAAATGCTATGATTGCAGTGAAGGGCCTGCCTTCGGGCAGAATTACTATGGATGGATGGAATATAATATTAAAATGATATTGTGAAAAGAAAAATTAATGTCTGAACCAGGAATCAATGTTAATGCTTGTACCATGTCTCGTATAGTGTAGTGGTCTTACATGCTTGTAAGGAATACAAGAGGTCCACGGTTCGATTCCTGGTTCAGACATTAATTTTTCTTTTCACAATATCATTATAATATTATATGATCCATTGTTGGAACTGTGTTAAAATAACAATATTGGAAAGTGTTATATGAGGTTCGTAAGTTAGTATACACCATTTTATTTTCCAAGAGTGTGTGATTAATTTTGTTATGTTTAAATGAGAGACGTTAGTGTACACCATATTAGTTTACAGGAGTGTATGATTCACTTAGTTATGTTTGAATGATGATAAATTAGTGTACACCAGATTAGTTTACGGTATAGTAAAATATTGTATGTAACTGATCTACTAGGTTTGATAACGATAAGTTAAAATGCACAATATTAGTTTACAGATAAGTGGTATCTTCTTATTGGATGTTTTGTATGGATTAATTTGGCAGCTTTTCAATTTCGAAAAATACATATGATGGCGTATCGATTGTTGACGGCAGTCGATTCAATTAACTGAACATCTCACAAGATTCGTCGTTGAGCGGAAGTGAATATTCTTAAATTCTATTTTTTCTACATAATTTTGGAAACATAGCATTGCAATTTTATTACAATAAAATATGTATTCTATTTCGCCTCTCTACTGGAATAAACATCTAACCATGTTCCCGTCCTGGCTAACCATCTGATTATTATCGCAACTGAGGTCACACCACAATGGCTGCTAAATTCTTTATTTAACATAGAAAAGAGTGTTTTTTAAATTGTTACTTTCCTGTCCTATTTCTAGATGGTACGCATATTTTTATCTTTCACGGCGTAAGCTTCATTTTAAAACAAAAATTATCGGAATTCGGATGTCCGCTTTTTGCGCCGTACCCGAAAGGAAAGGTTAATATAAAACAAAATTTAAAAGAAAAAAAAAGAAAAACAGTAACAAAAATAGGATAACGGATAAAAGTAATGAGAAAGAAAAAATAAAAAAAGAGAAAAATTAGAAGAAAAACTGATTGACTGAATAGATGAACGAACAAAGAAAATAATGAATAATGAATTAATTAGATTTCCACGTCCCTATTTACTAAAAATTAATTAGTGATAATCATTACACGGATAAAGACAGATGCGTATACAAAAAGAAGAAAAATTCTAAAAGCGGATTCGATGGTAAACAAGGTCGACGAATTTTTTAAGCGATGAAAATTTGAGGATGCGGACGAGAATTTAAAAATCGTCTACTTCTTGTCACACAGTTTTATGAAGAGCTCGCATATGGCATTGAGATGAGTCTGCTTGTATAAATAAAAGACTTTACACAACAAATTGATCCCCCTCGGTGGTCTGGGGATTATATTACTTCTCTCTAGTCCCGAGGTTCACGGGTTCAAACCCGGTAGCGGTCAATTGACAATTTAGATTAAAAATAATTAGGAAAAATTCCGCCGGGAGGACTTCATGTCGTGCGTCCTACTTTGGAAGATATTTGGGCTTCTAAAAGACCCTCACGAAGCACGCCATAGCATTGTTAGTCGATACAATACGCTAAAAGCTGGAGGGTGGTGGTTCAAGTCTCGATTGGTTCGAGACTGTTAAACTGGGCTAAACATTCTAGCGGCACCATGGCCCAGAGGTCGATCCAAACTCTAACTTAAAATGTTTATCAGACGTTTGTTCTGGGATTTGGCCAACACGCAGGTGGTCATCCAGCTAACATCTCGTGCCGATTGTCTAAAGATGTGGAAGCCTTAACCCATTTGCTTCAAGTTTAAATACTCAATGCATTTCTCCAGAAACCAGATATAAGTTACCGTAAATTATATTGCCTATTTTCATACATTCAAAACAAGCAAAAGATAACGGCACTTGAGAAAAAATAAGGGTGAAGGCCAAAACACATTCCTCTCCTATTTATAAATGTTAACAAAAGATTACACTGCCAAGGGATGTACAAAATATTGCAAAATATATAACAGCAGAGTTAAGCGAGTGTACCTCGTCTTCTGAGTTCAAGGTCATTTAACTGCCGGCGAGTCTACCTCGTCTTTTGAGGCGAATGTAAAGGTCTGTAGTGAGATTCCTTTACCTTACCTTAAAAGAACCTCAAGCCTGAATTAGAGCTTCGGAGCAAGATTTGATCGATTTTCTATCCACGTAATACATTAATTGACTACTATGTGTCTTTTTTTGAGGCGATGAGTTAACCACTTATCACTCACTGACATATTTAGGATAATAATTTAGAAGAAAAATTGATTGAATGAATATAAGGACGAACCAAGGATGGAATTCCGATCCGATTGAGGGTCTTTCCACTTTTCAGCGGTTGCCCTTTTACAGCCGGCTGCTGGCCCTTCACATCCACATGTGTCAATCACAGAGGTAGATGATCAACAGCCAGTGTAGGGGTGACATGTGGTTAGCATGTCGAGTCCCCCAGCCGTTATAGCTGGTTCCTCAACCTGGAGCCGCTACTTATTGTAGCTACCCAATTGCCTCACGATGCTGGGCGGGCACCGGTCCCATACTGGCCGAAATACCATGAGAAAATTTCTTCCCCATGGAAACTCGAACCAGCGCAAGTCCCGTAGCTCTGCGCCAAAGCTTCCTACCTTAACCGCTCGGCTACGGCGCGGGACAGGATGGAATTAATTAACTAAAAAATTAATTAATGGAAATCATAACATTAAAAAAAGACAAATAACATATACAAAAAAAGAAAACAAAATCAAGTTGGTTTGCTTAAGTAATCCCCCCAAGGGAACACCCTTGTCCCGCGTGGGAATGTATTGGCATAAACAGACACTGAAATATAAAATAAACTTACAATTTAATCTACCTCCCTTCTTTCCTAGAGTAAATACAACAGTTCCTCTTAATTCTTAAAAGATCACAGAGTTGCCGCTTGTATTTAGATAAGGGCGGAGAACCCCTGTATTAGTTTATCAACATAACACTGCAAATCAACAAAGTTGAAAGCCAACGTCATTTCCAATTTCAAACTCAAATTGCTACAAGTAAAATCAAATCAATTGGCGATTCATTTTGTTGAAATTTATCGAGTGCAGAGACACAGATAATGAACACTGTGTTTACAATGTGACACATGCTACATTTTCCTTGTCCAAATCAAACTCACGTCATAATTATCTGGCATAACACGTGGCTGTTCTACTCTCTCCCGCTTCCCTCACTGAGAGGGGTGGTGGCATGCTAAAGGGCAGATCTCTATATTACAGGATGGAATGCTTTTGGTTTACACCATTTGAATCAACAAAGCAAGTGAAATGTCTGCTTAATATAATAATAATAATAATAATAATAATAATAATAATAATAATAATAAATGAAGACATCTTAGAAGAATTACACATGGAATCTTTAGAAAACAAAATTTCTGATTATAAGTCAAGATGGATGCAACATGTTCATCGAATGGAAGATCATAGAATACCCAAACAAATGTTAAGATATCAACCTGCAGGAAGAAGAAGACCAGGACGTCCACTCAAAAGACTTCTGGATGGTGTTTTTCTTGAGGCCGAAACAGGTCAACAAATGGCCTAAATTCGTGAATGTACTATGATGATGATGATATAATAATAATAATAATAATAATAATAATAATAATAATAATAATAACATTAATAATATCAATAATAACAGTAATAATAACAGTAGTAATAATAATAAAAATAATAATTGCAATAAACTAATAATAATAGTAATAATAATAAAATTAATAATAATAATAATATTCTTTTTCTTCTTCTTCCTTTCCACGATTAGGCCAATGCGATCTGTTCCTGTCTCAAATCCATAGTTTCCTTGGCCGTTCCAAAGATAGTTTTCCATACGGTTTGTGGTGCTGATCGTTTTGGGTTATATTGTATTGTCCATTCTGTCTAAATGTTCTTTCCATCGGTATTTCTGCTCTTCTAGTTTATCGAGTATTAAAAATATCTCCAGTTCATTAGTTATTGATTCATTATGTAATGTATCCATGCGTGTACATCATTTTACGGATCTTAAAAATTTAATTTCAGTGGCTTGAATGTGTGAGATATCTTTTTTGTAAGTACCCAAGATTCAAATCCATATAAAAGAACAGGAACAGCCATACTTTTATAAAACCTAAGCTGAGTTTCTTTTCGAGTCTTTCGGAGGGCTCTTCTTATGGTGCCACACATAATTTGATATCTGTTTAATTTATTATGTATATCCCAATCATAGCTATATGTTATATCTGAGCCAAGATAGTTAAAGTATGCTATCTGTTCTATTATTTCATTACTGATTACTATTTTTGCTCTAACTGGCACGTTGAAGTTGAGACTTTAAGATTATAATAGAGTCCTAATTGATTCAACGTGTAAATGGCTCTTTGTAAATCATCCTTTGACTTCTGTACAATTACCAGATCATCTGCATACATTAAAATATTCATATAAATTTCCTTATTTCCTTATAAGGAAATATTAGTATTAATAGCAATAATAATAACTAACAATAGACGGTTTCGAAGCGAAGGGATGTAAGTGAATTTTTCACATAAAAAGACTTTGGTGCATAATTACATTCCTGAAGCTTACAGTTATTTAGTGGTAGCCTACGTGTATGCGTTAGGAGTTGATACAGAATGGTTGTTATAATTTTCAATTACCTACAAAATGATTTTCTTATAAACTTCAACTTTAAACATGTTTTTCTCAATACTGTAAAATTTGCACTTACACCATTTTGCTTCTAACAGACTCAATTATATTTAAAGTGATGCTTCTAAAAACCTTCGGAGGCTGGGATAGTAGGATGTTCCGCAGAGAATACCACTCTATTTTCAGTTAGAGAATGAGTCGAACCCAGGGCCATGGTGCATCAAAAGATTTAAGCAAAGCTTAGTCCATCTTCAACTTTTAATATCATCTTATTTTATTTTCTTACTTATCGTTAGTATTGCTTTATTTGTAAAATATATAGTAAATAGTAAGTCAATAAAAAATCGCAGATGTTATCTATAAAATAGCAGAATTTAAGGTATGCAGTTTGTGTATAAATGTTAACTTACTTTGACAAAAAAAGTCTTCTGTGTTTGATTTTAACAACGGCACGTTTCTACTTTCAGACATTATGTATTTAATTTTTTAGTAATTAGATATAACTACAAATCCTTAAAGAATCCACTGTTTGTAAACAATTATCTGATTTAGGTCTACTTATTTATTTGGGTACTCTGAATAATGTTATATCCTCACCTACGGTAAAAATGTAACGTACAATAATAACATACACTACCTAACTCACTGGCACTATCTAAACTGTACGTTCATGGCCGCGCGGACATAAGCCCTCCATATATCCCTATCCTAAGCTAATGTTTTCCAATCATCCTCTGTATAATCTACTTCCCTCAAATCATGGATAATGTTATTCTCCCACCTCATTCTTGGTCTACAACTGGACACTTTCCCTCTGGTTTTCCTACAAGAAGCTTCTATGCCGCTCTATGACTCCCCATTCGTGCCACATGTCCTGCCCGTCGCTGTCTACGAAACTTAACTTTTCTTATCTGGTTGCCTACAAAGATCATGTCGCTCACTGTTATATAGTAACATACACTGGACAAAAATTATAAAAGCAAGGTTGCGTAGAATTACTTAGTTATTTTTATCAGTTTAAGATTAAACTATATTTACAGAATTTAGAAAGTCGCTTAAACAACGATCTAAAAAAAATCAAAGATGTCTTGTAAGAATTCAGTTAGAATCAGTTATCCAAGAAATGCATTGAAAATTCTGCCTTGACATCTTGAGCCCATCAGAACTTATACTTGTATGGATGATGATATATATATATATGTGTGTGTGTGTATATATGTGTGTGTGTGTATAATTATATTATTATAAAAAATGAAAGTTTAATTATTATATAACTTTCACTTTTATACAATTTAAATAATAAATTTACAATTTTGCTTGCCTCAGTGGAATATTGTGGGATAAAAATATAAGTAATAAAACTAAAATTAATATATACCATACAATTGTTAAAAGCATCATTACTTATGGAGCAGAATTTTGGCCATTAACAATAAAAACAAAGAAGTACCTTTGGCAACGGAAATGGATTTTATAGAAAGGGCAGCAAGAATTTCAAGAAGAGAAAAAAATTAGAAACTCAGTTATAAGGGAGAAAATTAATATTAAAGACACTACTTTAGATTATATTAAAATTCAGCAATTAAGATGGTACGGACATATCCTGCGAATGGAAGAGGATCGGCTACTAAAATGTGTTTTGGAATGGAATCCTGAGGGAAGACGAGGTAGAGGAAGACCTTAAACTTCCTGGAGTCGGGGAATACATTTATACATGAAGGAGAAACATCAACAATCAGGAGATTGGATGGACTGACAAAATTGGCTATTAGGAATCGGACGATGTCAAAGACATTAATCAACCGATGATCAATCTATCTATTTTATACTATTATAGAGGCAATCTATTTAATTAGGGTTTTACTGTCTCAGATTTGGAGAATTAGCAATTTAGTATTAACTTAAAACTTAATTCGGAAGTTGTATTTTAGATTTTATTAGTGTATTCTTCAACAGTGAAAAAAAAATCGATATTGCATCACTCACCTGACAGCAGGAAATTCTTTATCTAACAAGCTTCGCTTTCTGTCCACTTTCTCACGCTTACAAAACACGTATAAAAACACACTCGTTTAAGTTAAAATATTCATTACTAAATAATTACAACTATCTACACTCATTTAAATACACATTTTCGCGAATATTAACACGAATGAAACGTACACGAACCGAAATCAAGATATAAAAGAACGTGGCGTCCGATCAAAACCGCCATTTTGCGTACTAGCTTCTTGCATTACCTTGAAGAAAAGCAAAGCAGAATCGTGGCCTGCGATATAATTCGGTTAAGGAATAAAAAGGAAACTAGCTCGCTTCTTTTGTCTGTGAATGATATTGCTATAACAACTCACCCGCACTATTGAATCCGTAGGATGATGGCCTCGCGGAAATACATAAGCAAATGGTTTTACTTACTATCTTCTAATAAACTATAGCCTATGGAACTACTCCATGTTAATTCACTGTGATATACAGTAATAAAATAATTGTAAAAATGTAATGTAAAATCATTGTAATACTTCTCATGTTTAGAAACCGAGATAGCTTTATAGTTACACGTAAGACTTCGTTTCCAAAAGTAATCAGTTCAAAACCCTTGCCAGCCAGTCTGGAGATTTTATAGTTTTAGATCCGACGCATTGTTGTCATTTTTCGCGTATTTTTAATATAGAAAACTTTTCTCATTAGAGAACTGCCACAAGGACAAAGCGATACATAATATATTTTTTTCAAAATTGATTAAATACATTTTTAAATGCATTAAAAGAATAATAAATTGTAATTGTAAGTATATTCTATAAAGTGAAATTGTTGTAAAGATGGTTTCTTAAAATTCAAATTGACGCTCTAATGGCAGGGATGGCAATTTTAGAAAGATATACTCTATCCAAAGCTAAGGAATTCCAAAATTTTAGCTAAGAATCCTGGTATAGTAGGCCTACATCTTGCCCCGATCATAGTACATGTAAAATTGGATGTGAAACATGAATTCTTACTTTAAGGGAGAAAAGGAGATTACGAGTATTTGAGAATAAAGTTTTTTGGAAAATTGTTGAACCAAAGAGAGATAAGCAGTCAGGTGAATGCAGAAAACTACACAATAGTGAGCTACATGGTATTTATAGGAAACCAGATATAATAAAAAATTAAGTTTAATAGACTGTGATGGGCAGGACATGTGGCACGAATGGGGAATGAAAGAGGTGCATGGAAGCTTCTTCTATGAAAACCAGAGAGAAAACGTCCAATTGGTACACCAAGAATGAGATGGGAGAATAGCATTAAATATGATTTTAGGGAATTAGATTATACAAGGGATGATTGTAAAACATTAGTTCAGGATAGGGATGTATGGAGAACTTATGTCCCGCGCAAATATAAACCTATCGGTCCGATAGTGTCAATGAGTTAGTTAGTTAGTCCATGTAAAATATAGTTGACAAAAAGTACAGGGAGAAAATTATTTAATATCAAATCTAACTACGTTTTTTAACTTCTAAAGGCATCAGCGTCGCGATTCAAAGCTATGCGTGAAAAGGCCGATCAATGTTTTGCAAGACAAAGAAACCTCTTTTTTACAGACTTCGAGTATTTTAAAGTACCATCTAGTAACGAAATGAGATCCACAGCTTCATTTATTCTCAGAAGAAAGCCATGTTTAGGACTTTTATAAACTGAAAAATCCATCAATAACCTTTAAATTCTACCCCATTAATTTCTAAACCGGAATTGGGATAAGAAGTATAGTATTTTACCTTAAAAAATACATGAAACTGCTTTCGAAGATACCTGGTTCAAATCCTAATATCTGTCAATAGTCTATACATTTTTTCAGGATTTTCCATAATAAGTCTTATATTAACTAACTGTCCACCGCTGTGGTCTCGAGGTAGCGTGCTGCCTTATCCCGCAGCGGACCAGGGGAAGTTTTTCTGGGGTTTTTCCTCACCTGTAAGACAAATGTCAGGAAAACTTTAAGGGCCAAACGGTCCCCGAAATCACATGGTCATCAACATTATCATCCTTATAATAATAATCATCATCATCCTTAACCGGTGTGGAAAGCAACGGGAAGCTACCACACCTACAATTCCCTAGTAAAGCTGCAAGCTAGCATGAAAATGCTATGATTGCAGTGAAGGACCTGCCCTCGGGCAGAATTACTATGGATGGATGGATTAACTAACTCACTGGCACTAGGTTCATGGCCGCGCGGACACAAGCTCTCCGTACATCCCTACCCCGAGCTAATGTTTTCCATGCATTCCCTGTATAATCTACTTCCTCAAATCACAGTTAATGTTATTCTCCCATCTCATTCTCGGTCTACCAACTGTTTTCTTCTTCTTCACTTCACGGGCTAGGCAAAATGCCTGTTCCGCCTCACAGTTGTTCTGTCCATCTATTCACTGGCCTTCCTACATTTCTTGAATCTCTTGGCTTGTAGTTAAATGCTGCTTTTGGTAATCTTGTTACGTTCATTCTTTCTACATGTCTAAACCATTTTCCTCTATATTCTTTGATTTTATCATTTAATGAATATATATTTAACTCTGTTTTTATATCTTCATTCTTTAACCGATCCATTCTTGTGCAGCCTTTTGTTATTCTAAGGAAGTTCATTTCTACACTTTGTATTCTACTTTGTAAGTTTTTGGTCATTACCCAAGTTTCACTCTCATAAAGTAATGCAGGAACTGCCAATATTTTATAAAACTTCATTCTAGTATATTTTCTTGTTTTGTTCTTTAATGTTGTATGTATAGTTCCACATATCATTTGATATCTTAACAGTTTCACATTTACGTCTCTTTCAGTAGTTTCAAATGTCATAAATATTTTCTGAATATTCGCTTCACTTATTCTAGTATGTAATGTGGAGGCTGTAAGCTTCAAAATCTGGAATTTAATTGCATTTCAGTATCCAAGGGTTTTAACATGACCGACATTCCTGAATAAGGGCATCAACGACTTCTACTTTCCTTATTGAAGTAGGAAGCGTTCTGAACCAATTTAAACATATTCATTAATCTTACTCTGGAGTGAACCACTGACTCCAGTCTCAAACCAATTTAGGTCAACAAATAGTGTCCCGTGCTGTGCTGTTAAAAAACATCGGGATCCCTCTATAAAGCTATGTAAAATGTTTGAATGCATAAAAGAAAGAGAGAGAGAGAGAGAGAGAGAAGAGTTTAAAATCCGGAGTAGCGAGTACAGGTTGATGAAGTTGGAAGTCAAGATAACGCTTCTTTGTACTCAGATTATTTCATTAACTCCCCCCCTCTCTATCCTCTTGCACGGTTTCCACTTCTGAATAAAGCATGGAGTGTTTCAAACTATACTGAGTGTGCCCTCGCATATCACGCATCTCGCTTCTATTGAATGTTCTATCAACTTCTTTCAAAACAAACATCCTAATCTATAAACATATAATCCTCAAAATATAACGTCAATATAGAACTTGCTATTCTATCTAAAGAGAGGGATACTCTATACCTTATATTTAAATTCTTTATTCCATAGGAAAATTCAGACTTTAGGCCTCATTTCCCACTTAGAAGAAAGTACTAGAGCTGATACAACAAAAACTAAACAAATAATAAGCACATGCGAAATGAAAATCTTAAGAACTATTCAGGGAAAACATTATTTGATAAAATACCAACACAGAAATTAGGGACAACTGCCATATTCAAGACATAACAAATTTTATTATAGATAGACTAAAAATATTGGAAGGGTCATATAGAAAGAATGGAAGAAAACCGACTTGCAAAAAGAGCTAAAGAAGATAGACCAATGGACGGGAGAAGAACAAGAGGAAGACCTGTCAAGAGATGGATAGACAGTGAATGTACATCCAGTACGTCTTCCTCCGAGGAGTGATTTTGGAAATAACAGGATGAAAATCCTACAAATTAAGTTTAAGAAGAAGAAGAAGAAGAAGAAAGTACTGAAAATGTTGTCTTAAAAAATACAGATCCGCAAGTTAAAAAAATTTCTCTAAAATACGATAATTACTTTTCATATAGGTCTTAAACAAATATTATTTTTCATAGTAATTCTGTCCGAGGGCAGGTCTTTCACTGCAATCATAGCATTTTGATGCTATGCTTTGCAGCTTTACTAGGGAATTATAACGTCAATATAGATCTTACTATTCTATCTAAAGAGAGTGATACTCTATACGTTATATTTAAATTATTAATTCCATAGGCAAATTCAGGCTTTTAGGCCTAATTTCCCACTCAGTAGAAAGTACTGAAAATTTTATCTTAAAAATACAGATCTTCAAGTTAAAAAAGTTGTCTAAAATACGATAATTACTTTTTATATAGATCTTAAACAAATATTTGTCATAGTAATTCTGCCCGAGGGCAGGCCTTTCACTGCAATCATAGCATTTTCATGCTAGGCATATGCTTTGCAGCTTTACTAGGGAATTATAGGTGTGGCCTAAATTCGTGAATGTATTATGATGATGATGATAGTTTCCCGTTGACTTTCCACACCGATGAAGGATAATGATAAAATGATGATGATGATGGCCGGATGATTTTCGGGGGCCATTGGGCCCTAAGCTTCCTGATATTTGCCTTACAGATGAGGGAAAACCCCGAAAAAAACCTCACACAGGAGCCTGTCCCGACCGGGAATCGAACCGAGGCACGCTGCATGACAAGGCAGCACGCTACCTCGAGACCACATATTATAATTGATTAAATTTACAAAATATTAACTCATCTCATATAATAACATTAAATAATTCAGGGATTTATGATAAATGAAGATAAATGTATTACGGAAAGACGAAAATATTGGAAAGATCAAACAGAAAGAATACAAGACAATAGACTTGCATAAAGAGCTAATGGACGGGAGACGAGAAGAGGAAGAGCAGCCAAGAAATGGATGGAGAGTGGCTGCACACCCAGTACTTTTTCTCGGAGGAGTGATATTGGAAATAACCCGGATGAAAATCCTACAACTAAAGATTAAAAACGTAGATGATTTTGTATATTTAGGTCGATTAACATGAAATACGTATCTGAACAAACTAAAAAGTGAATTCAGATGCAGATGTATTTATGAACTTTTAAAATAATTGAATTTTACATATCATATGCACAGTACTACCATCAGGCTATATAACACTTTAGTAAAAACAGTTTAATGTAGGGAAATAAAATATCGGCATTAACCAAAACTGTTGAAAATAGCCTTAATTGAACAACTTTGGGAGAAAAATCCTGAAGAGCTTATCCGGTTTAATGGCAAAATGTAAATAGCTATATTAAGATGGGGAAACATATCAAGAAAAGAAATATTGAAAGCACTGTTAAAATTATGTTGATAATGTGATAAATCATAAGGTAAACTAAGAGTTGGAATACCCAGCAGTAGATGGAATGATGGGATATTAGAAAACATAAAGAAACTGGGATCAACAATTGGTAGAACATAGCTAAAGAGTGATCAAATTGCCAGAATCCTAAAAAATACTATGGATCTTAATGTCCGTCGTCGTGGCGTAATCGGTGGAGTCCCTACCTTCCACTCCGGCGACTCGGGTTCGATTCCCGGCGGGGTAGGGGATTTTTTAATCTCCACCTTGGGTCTGTGTGTGTGTCTTGTCCTTGTGTCTATATGTGAGAATAGCAAAAAGTTAACAAAAAGGTAAACGAAAAGAGGGGGGAAAAAAAGGTGCTATCATGCTATTTTCGCGATGATTTTGAAAGCGAGCTTATAACCTTTCCATCCATCCATAGTAATTCTGCCCTAAGGCAGGTCTTTCACTGCAATCATAGCATTTTCATGCTTTGCTTTGCAGCTTTACTAGGGAATTGTAGGTGAGGTAGCTTCCCGTTGTTTTCCACACCGATGAAGGCTGATGATGATAATATGAATGATGCTGATTGCGATAGCCATATGATTTCGGGGACCGTTTGGGCCTTGAAGTTTTCCTGACATTTGTCTTACAGGTGAGGAAGAACCCCGATAAAAACCTCACCCAGAAAAACTGCCGCGACCGGGGATCGAACCCGGGCCCGCTGCGTGACAAGGCAGCACGCTACCTCGAGACCACAGCGGTGGACTTATAACCTTTAAATGTAAATAAAAACAAAAGTTTCCTATGAGTCATTCAATTGTTACGAACGTCAGGTTTTATTTACACTTGTATATATTTAACTTTTTTTTTAGATAAACGTGCACCCATATACTAAAATCCAAAAGTTATTTTCTTTGCTGCATTGTATAAAAATTGCTAAAGTGTAAGAAAATATCACATTTTATATCCATGTGAAATGATACTGAATTTCAAAACATTAAAAATTTAGGCCTCTGATGCAGCAGACAAGATAAATGTTCGATTTCAGAAGATGGGTTTGTGTGTGTGTTCCACAACAATATGCATTTTTTTTTCGTTTATTATTATTTTTTTCAGCATGCCCCATTACCGTAGTAATATTACATGCACAACATAACAAACATAAAATCAGATAACATAACTTTGCATAACATCACATATTTGGTTTTTGTTTACATGTTTTTTGTTATCTTCGTCACTTGTTTATCACTCATTTTCGTACACTATTGTTTTTAAATATTTTTTGAAATGTCTTAAATATTTGTGTATTAGGTCTTTCTCCGTCACAGGCCATGTTCCTCCTTCTTTGCTGATTTCTTCTTTCAACTTATTTCTAGAATGCTGCTGCAATTCACAATTATAAAGGAGATGTTCTACATTTTGAATTGCTTTTCTACATGGACAGGTTGCGTTGTTTAATAGTCCAATACGATAAAGATGTGATTTATTTTATCCATGACCAGTTACCATTTCAGAAAATTCTGAAGTTATTTCACATTTCAGTTTTAATCTGTCTCTGAAGAATATGTATATGATTTTAAGTGATAGCACGATGTAGGAAGCATATATAAACAATACATTTCAATATATTGATTGCTTGATTTATGTGGCTGCCTTTCACAAAGTATAAAATAATAATCAATATTCAACCAATAAACCAAATTACGTAATTTTTACACGCTTTATATTAGCTTGACCTGTATCTATCTATCTATATATCTATCTATCTATGTAACTGAATCATTCAACGCGTTTTTCACTCACTTAAAATAATTGGATCGACTTGAAAATGTTGTATACTTGTAAAGAACCCGCGACAATACAATAATGTCATATTTATTATATTTGTTTGAAAAAATAACTTTCCTCTGTGATAATAAATTGTATTTCTATGTCAGATATTGTAATTTAGTCTGTATATGCCCAATCTATTTTTTTAGATTATATTCATTAACTCGATATACAAAATAGTTATATAATTTTAATTATGTTCTGGAAAATAAAAACTATGACTCACTGACACTATGACCGTGGATACAAACTCTCCATACATCCCTATCCTGAGCTAGTGTTTTCCAATCATCCCCTGTGTAATTTGCTTCCCTCAAATCATGTTTAACGTTAATCTCCCACCTCATGCTTAAGCCTACCTACTGGGCGCTTTCCTTCTGGTTTCCCAACAAGTAGCTTCCATTCTCCTCTTTGATTCCCCATCCGTGTCTCATATCATGACCATCGCGGTCTATGAGACAACTATTCTTATCGCATTAGTTGTTTATAAAGATGATCCATCCATAGTAATTCTGCCCGAGGGCAGGTCCTTCACTACAGTCATAGCATTTTCATGCTATGCTTGCAGCTTTACTAGGGAATTGTAGGTGTGGTAGCTTTCCGCACCGGTAAGGATGATGATGATGATAATTATAAGAAGATAATGATGGCCGGATGATTTTCGGGGACCGTTGGGCCCTAAGCTTCCTGACATTTGTCTTACAGGTGAGGAAAAACCACGAAATACGCCTCAACCAGGAGCCTGTCCCGACCGGGAATCGAACCCGGGCCCGCTGCGTGACAAGGCAGCACCCTACCTCGAGACCACAGCGGTGGACTAAAAAGATGATATAGTTCACAATTATATAGTCTTCTTCATTAACCTCTCTGTTCGTCTCTTTTCAAGAACTATATCCGATGTTTAAAAACAAAAACAATTCTTTTTTTCCCTATCATTTGTGGATTGTAAATAAATGTACACGTATATCAGAATCCAGAAGAGAGATTTATTTGAATTTACAAGTATCTATTGTCTAGGACTTGGCAGGGGGTACAGATGTATCGGACATAGTGAAATGGAGACAAAAATAATATATACGCAAACAGTATCAGAGCTGCTCCTAGCGAATACGATCGAGTCAGGTTGTATTTGTAGGAAGATTCAGCCATTGTTATTTACATGGCGATGAGAAATTCTATGTGCTACAGGGGACAAGTACAAACACAATACTGCTTTCTCTAAACACAAGTTTGCGCAAAACCCAATTCACAATGACAATCAATGAATAACACAGTCTGACGTGTGTTGATTTTGTATCTATTGTTTAGTACATTTCCCATTCTTCAAATTCCTGTTCCTCAGTTACTCAAATTCAACGTTTCAGTTTACAACATTAAATTGGTCATTCAATCGTAACGAATGCTACAGTATGTTTTAATGCACTTTTTTTTCACATTAACGCCATCTATTCTCGAAACGTGGAACCAGACACCGAAAAAATGCAATGGGTGACATTGGAACACACACAACATGCTTGACTATTCTATGACATCGGTGCCACCTGTGAATATTCGATCGAAGAATAAGTGGATGTTCAGTCATGTTGGCTAATGTGATAGCACTCGTTCCCACTAGAGCCAATTGCCAACAATAATGTTTAATTCTACAGTCCGTTTGCTCAATTAGGAGAATCTTCCCGCGCATATATTTGAAGGGATTAGGGGCGGGGGGTGAATTCTCTGTCTACATGAAGGCCAGCGTCAGGTATAGGAAGGGTCGGAAATTCTTTCTTTCTTTCTTTCTTTCTTTCTTTCTTTCTTTCTTTCTTTCTTTCTTTCTTTCTTCTCTTTCTTTCTTTCTTTCTTTCTTTCTTTCTTTCTTTCTTTCTTTCTTTCTTTCTTTCTTTCTTTCTTTCTTTCTTTCTTTCTTTCGAAGGTATTGTATACTTTTGTATTGTATTTAGTGGTAAGTTGACGTATGAATTGTGCTACGTGAAATATTTTTTTCAACGATGAGTGTTAACATATTTTAGAAACTTCGGCTAGTTGCTCCCACTCATCAACTGGCCGCTGCAGCAAACCGTTTGAAAATATACGTCTGGGTAAGATTCTATTAATTGAGCAAACGGACTATAGCATAATGAAGATTAACATATATGATTAGTATACAGTTCGAAAAAAAACATATATGAGTTTACAAACATAAAACGTGAGGTTGTTTGATCTTCCGGAAAAACCTTGGATAAGTAAAAATTGGGCATAAGTATTTTAAATATAAATATTTTCCTTGTATTTACTATAGATGGAATGATAATTATCATTTATGTTATTGTTGTAGTTGTCTGTACTCTGTAGGACTATTTAACTCATGCCCCAAATGGGAGTCAATGACCAATCACGTTTCAATGATTTCTGTTTTACAACCAATCTCAGTCGTGTTTCACGAAATATTTATCAGTGTTATATTTACCATATTAAAGAAAGCTCCTCCTTTTTAATATTCTGAACAGGTCTGATCATTATTTTGCACTGACTGAGTCTATAAGAAATACGGCTACCAGATTGTATATATATATATAGTGCATAGATGTCAATACATAGCGCTTGCAGGAGTTAATATAAAAACATTTGTAGCAATTTATTATACCACAAAAAAAAAAAAAAAGAAACCACTGTTTGCACTTTCTTAAATGTATTTTTTCCCAGGTAATAATCCATAAAAATAAAATTGTCATATTTACATCATACGACATCAGAAATGAATTAATACACAATTTGATGTTTCATTTTTTCTCCACTAGAGAGCATTCTTACAATATCGCGTTCCTTTGGCAATAAATAGTATGGTCTGGTCGCAGTGATAAACAAAAGAAGCAGATTAAGCGTATCTATCGTTTCTCACTTGTTTTCAAACATCGCCGTTTACATTAAATATATAAATATTTTAAAATAACTATAGTTAAATAAAGATTTGTGAGTAAACAGCTTAATTTTATTCGTTAAATAGTCCTAACAAATGCCACTCTTGATTTCCAAATTTTCTAGACTATTTAACTCATGCCCCAAATGGGAGTCAATGACCAATCACGTTTCAATGATTTCTGTTTTACAACCAATCAGAGTCGTGT
Organism: Diploptera punctata; assembly: GCA_030220185.1. NCBI lineage: Eukaryota > Metazoa > Arthropoda > Insecta > Blattodea > Blaberidae > Diploptera > Diploptera punctata. The sequence continues at coordinate 225,661 of JASPKZ010008044.1, read as the reverse complement.
TTCACCAAATATTTATCAGTGTTATAATTACCATATTAAAGAAAGCTCCTCCTTACAATATTGCGTTCCTTTGGCAGTAAATAGTATGATCTGGTTGCAGTGATAAACAAAAGAAGCAGTAGAAGCGTACCTATCGTTTCTCATTTGTTTTCAAACATCGCCGTTTACATTAAATATATAAATATTTTAAAATAACTATAGTTAAATAATGATTTGTGAGTAAACAGCTTAATTTTATTCGTTAAATAGTCCTAACAAATGCCACTCTTGATTTCCAAATTCTCTAGATAAATTCACTCCTCACTTCGTGAGTCGTGAATTTATCGATAATTTGGAAATCACTCGTGGCATTACTTATGATAATAATATATTTTAAAAGTTAATTTATAAGGGTTCCAGTTGGCCTTAAGATTCTATAAAAGTTATATCTTTAAGGGGGGGTAGAATTTAAGTTGGAATATATCTGGCTTGCAATTATCAATAATTGCAATCTTAATTTTGTACATTGCGTGGTTTACTCACATAACGATGGTAGTCAATGAAAACCTCGTAACTCCATCAGTCATTGAAAACCATATAACCCCAGTAGTCAGCACAGAAATATGTGATGTTATTACATAAAACTTTCCTCATTAACCTGTTGAGAACACGGACCACATATTTATTAATAATTTCACATGTATTCTGTAGTAAAATATGTGGGAACTATTATATTACTTACTTACTCACTGGCACTATCGAACCCGTAGGTTCATGGCCACACGGACATAAGCTCTCCATACATCCCTATCCTGAGCTAGTGCTTTCCAATCATTCCCTGTATAATCTACTTCCCTCAAATCATAGTTAATGTAATTCTCCCACCTCATTCTTGGTCTACCAACTGGGCGTTTTCCCTCTGGCTTTCCTACAAGAAGCTTCCATGCAAGTCTTTCATTCCCCATACGTGCAACATGTCCTGCCCAACGCAGTCTACGAGACTTAACTGTTCTTATTATATCTGGTTTCCTATAAAGACCATGTAGTTCATTGTTAAGTAGTCTTCTCCATTCACCTGTCTGTTCATCTCTCTTTGGTCCAAAATTTTCCTAAGTACTTTATTCTCAAATACTTGTAATCTCCTTTCCTCTCTTAAAGTAAGAGTCCATGTTTCGCACCCATATAATATAACTGGTAGAATAATAGTTTTATATATTTTCAGTTTAACGTTTTTTGAAAGGAGTTGGGACATCAAGAGTCTCTGCAATGCATAATAGCATGCATTTCCAGAATTGAGCCTATGTTTAATTCTTTGTGCATCTCATTCCTATTTGTGATCATTGTTCCTAGGTATTTGAATTCAGCCACTTCCTCAAAATTTCCCTCATTTGTCATTAGCTGTGTATTTCCGTTATATAATGAATTTCTACGTGTGACCATATATTTAGTTTTATTAATATTTACTTCCAGTCCTAATTTCTTAGTATTACTCAATAGTGTGTTCGTGTTGTTCTTTAATATCTCCTCGCTATCGGCCTATAATACTACATCATCAGCATAAACTAACAGCTTATTAATACCATTCAGTTGTAAGCCTTCCCCATTCTCTAAAGATTTAATGGCATGCTCTAGTACAAAATTAAATTGTAGAGGAGATAGTGCATCTCTTGCTTCAACCCATCCTGGATTTCAAAAGTGTCCGAAAACTGTTTGCCTACACACACCCTACTCTTTGTGCCATTTAGACACATTCGTATAAGTCTAACTAACTTTTTAGGAATTCCGCACTCCAGCAGGATACTATATAACTTCTCCCTCTTAATTGAATCATATGTTTTTTTAAGTCTACATACAGTTGAATGCAGGCTTTCACGGCCGGTAATCATGATGTTGAGTGATTCCGGGTTCTGTGGCCGTGGTCCATAGTTGGTGTTGATACCAGACGTTTCGCCCTCAACTGCGGAGGGCATCTTCAGTGGCGAGTGCTTCTAGGCGTGTTTCCTGGTCGGAAGCTCTACTTAGAGTGAACGCTGCGTTCACTCTAAGTAGAGCTTCCGACCAGGAAACACGCCTAGAAGCACTCGCCACTGAAGATGCCCTCCGCAGTTGAGGGCGAAACGTCTGGTATCAACACCAACTATGGACCACGGCCACAGAACCCGGAATCACTCAACATCTACATACAGTTGATGTACAGTACCATTATATTCCCATTTTTTTCTAAAATCTGTCTTATACTAAAAATCTGATCTGTTGTAGACCTGTTTCTTCTAAATGCACATTGTTGATCTCCTAGAATGTCATCAATATAGGGAGTAAGTCTGCTTACTAATATAGTTGTTAGAATTTTGTACGAAGTTGAAAGTAATGAGATGCCCCTGTAGTTGTTGCAATCAGTTTTATCTCCTTTCTTATAAATTGGTACGATAATTGACTCCTTGCATTCATCTGGAAGAGCTTCTTTTTCCCAAATCATAGTAAGCAACCAGCGTATCTTGTCCATCAATTTTTCTCCCCCTGATTTTATCAGTTCTGCAGGGATCTCATCTGAACCTGATGCTTTATACATCTTCAATTTTTCAATCGCCATTTCCTGTATCAATTATCATAATTATTTAAAAGTTATTTGCTTCTCCTGCAAAATTTACCAAAATGTAGTTACGAGTTAAGATGCCTACCATCGATAAGGGGATTTTATCCCACGAGTCCACCTGTATTACTTTGGCAAGTTGGGGTGAGAAAATGGGCGTGTTAGTGACCCGATTAGTTAAGTGTTCTCATGTATGTTAGCGAATTTTTGTGATAATTTGGCTACGCTGTCTGAGCAATGACTAAATCATATTTTACATTGAAAATATGGTGACTTTAGGTTAATTTGAGCTCCAATCTTCACTTAATTTTATTGCATCCCTCGTTTCTATTTTTTTTTTGTTGGGGGTTGAATTCAAAATATATATTTCTCTCAGGTAATTATTCACATACTGCAACAATAAATTGTGCATTTTTCCGTTTCTTTATTTGGGTTTATGTAGGTGGCATAGAATCCCCTTAATGTTTCATCATCATCCAATTAGCATACAGGCCATTTAGAGCCTCAGCTTTATTCAGGATTTTTTACCTGGTTGACCTCTTTAGTCACGTTCTAATTATCTTATAGGATATGCTGAGTTTCGTTGTGAAACATTGAAAATTGCTATCTTTAAATTTTCACTTCAGGTGAACTCTTACACTTAATGGCTTTAGAGAGTCAAATTGTGAATCTAAACCATCCAGGGACACACTCAAAAACACATACAAAATTTCATCAAAATCAGTCCAGTCATTTAGGCAGTTTCTAATTTCGAATTTCAGATAAAAACCTACACTTCTAGTTGTATTTCGCTCATTTTTTGATAATACTTACCTCGGTTTATTTTAATAGGATATACTGAGTTTCGTTGTGAAACATCGAAAATTGTGACCGCTAGAACGATTTTAAGTGTTCACTTCAGATGAACTCCTACATCTTATGGTTTTAGAGGGTTCAATCGTGAATCTAAACCATCCAGGGACACACACACACATAAACACACACACACACAATTTCGTCAAAATCGGTCCAGTCGTTTAGGAGGAGTTCAGTGACATACACACGTACAGAAAAAAATTATATATATAATATATATATATATATATATATATTAATTCTTTTAATTAATAATTTTAATACTTTCATTTTAACTTGTGTGTTGTCTTTTTCAATTCTGAATGCATAAGATATGTTTATTAATTTATGCCTTGTAATTTCTGATTCTGAATATCGATAATTTCAGAACTGAAGAGAGATTTATTTAAATTACAATAATTTATTGTCTAGGTCTTGGCAGGGGTTTCTCTATACCGAACATACTAAAATGGAGACAAAAATATTTATGCACAAACAATATTAGAACTAATACTAGCGAACACGATTGAGTCAGGTTGTATTTGTAGGGATGTATTTACCTTCAGATCTTAATACGTATTGAATGAAACATTAATGCTATCATCAGACACTGGAGATTGACAGTTCATGGTAATATTCCTCTCTCAAGAGACACAATTTTAGACACACATCTTATATGCAAATGATCAGGCTCTTTTCGGCAATCCATCCATCCATAGTAATTCTACCCGAAGGCAGGCCCTTCACTGCAATCATAGCATTTTCATGCTATGCTTGCAGCTTTACTAGGGAATTGTGTAGGTGTGGTAGCTTCCCGTTGCTTTCCACACCGGTGAAGGATGATGATGATAATGGTAATGATGATAATGATAAGGATGATGGCCATATGATTTCGGGGACCTTTTGGGCCTTAAAGTTTTCCTGACATTTGTCTTACAGGTGAGGAAAAACCCCGATAAAAACCTCACCCAGAAAAACTGCCCCGACCGGGGATCGAACCCGGGCCCGCTGCGTGACAAGGCAGCACGCTACCTCGAGACCACAGCGGTGGACTTTTCGGCAATAATGAAGATGAATTACAATATTCCACTCATCATCTTAATATAGTAGCCCAACGATTTAACATGGAAATATCAACAACAAAATCTAAAGTTATGGCCTTTCAAGGGAAATTCCCAGTAAGAAGTAAAATTTGTATTCAGAATTCAATATTAGAGCAAGTAAATACATTTAAATACTTGGGATATAGGCCCTAATCTAGCTTACAATGAGGAATGTGATATATCCTTTAAAAAACAAAACTATAATAAAGCTTTAAGAATTATCAACCAAGTTTTTAAACCATCAAAAGTGCAGAGATACACAAGAATGAAAATCTATAAAATTCTCGCTAGACCCATAATCTGTTATGGCAGTGAAGCTTGGACCATCAGAACTCAGGATGATCGTCATATTACAGCCACGGAGATGAAATTTCTGCGACGAACTGCAGGTTATAGCCTTCTAGACCACCAAAGAAATTCAACAATAGCCAGAGAGTTAAACATCGTACCTATATCTGAATACCTCCAAGAATATAGAAACAATTGGCTAGCCCATATTCAGCGCATGGATCGTCACAGAATACCAAAACAAATTCTTCACTACATTCCTCGAGGCAGAAGATCTGTGGGTCGACCTTTTCGGAGATGGCGGGAGACCTTAACGGGCCACTGGGCCTAATAGTTGGAAGGACGATGGTGATGATGAAACTCTGCTTTTAAGAACTTAACAACCGCATTTTCAAAATTTTAACTATAAAAAAATAATTCGGAACGAAAAACCTCATCCAGGAAACTTGTCCCGACAGAGGATCGTACCAGCGCCCGCTGCATACGAGACAACGATGTTACCCCATGACCACAGTGTATACAATAACCAATTTATCTTTTAGTGCTGGATTAAGAGTAACAGATATAAATAACTATAACTGATAACAAAGATATATTCTACATAGTACCCAGGATAACCTATTTCAAATTGTTCGTCTACAACCCCTGTATAACCAGGAAAATTGATTTGGTATAATTAATCGACATTCTATATAATCTGTATGTCCACCGCTGTGGTCTCGAGGTAGGGTGTGCTGCCTTGTCACGCAGCGGGTCCGGGTTCGATTCCCGGTCGGGACAGGCTCTTGGGTAAGACAAATGTCAGGAAGCTTGGGGTCTAACGGTCCCCAAAAATCATCCGGCTATCATCATCATATCATCCTTATCATCATCATCCTTCACCAGTTTGGAAAGCAACGGGAAGTTACCACACCTATAACTCCCTAGTAAAGTTGCAAAGCATAGCAGGAAAATGCTATGATTGCAGTGAAAGACCTGCCCTCGGGCAGAATTACTATGGAATGGAATAATTTGTATAACGTATTTATGTTTATTTTATTTATTTAATGCAGACAATTGAAATACAATCTGTTCACCCAAATCATAGACCTGTTAACATATACAATAAATACAATAGCAAAATAGGGAAGCACTGAACAAATACATACAAAATAATCTTATCAAGTAATTAAGTTACAAAACACTGAATGACTAAAAATAAAGTGAAATAATTCTGCTAGTTGTTATCTCTTTCCCTCATATCTCCTAGTAGCACTAATGGAATGTAGTAGATGTTAATGCAGAGTAGTGGAGTAGATGAGTAGAATCCATATTAGCACCAGTCCTGAACAACATGCACAGAGGATTATTCAATATTCCCAGACGGTGAAGATGGGCCGAGGAGGCAGACATGTCCTGTTGCTATCCGAAATTGTATTTTGTTTACTTTGTTTTTAATTCTCAGTCTTAATAAAGGGGATAAGTTACAGACAGCAGAAATGCTAGTCGCAGATCCAAGCGCATTAGAGGTTGAAATGGCAATTGAAAAATTGAAGATGTATAAAGCATCAGGTTCAGATGAGATCCCAGCAGAAACTGATAAATCAGGGGGAGAAAAAGATTGATGCACAAGATACGCTGGTTGCTTACTATGATTTGGGAAAAAGAAGCTCTTCCAGATGAATGGAAGGAATCAATTATCGTACCAATTTATAAGAAAGGAGATAAAACTGATTGCAACAACTATAGGGGCATCTCATTACTTTCAACTTCGTACAAAATTCTAACAAATATATTAGTAAGCAGACTTACTCCCTATATTGATGACATTCTAGGAGATCATCAATGTGCATTTAGAAGAAACAGGTCTACAACAGATCAGATTTTTAGTATAAGACAGATTTTAGAAAAGAAATGGGAATATAATGGTACTGTACATCAACTATATGTAGACTTCAAAAAAGCATATGATTCATTTAAGAGGGAGAAGTTATATAGTATCCTGCTGGAGTTCGGAATTCCTAAAAAGTTAGTTAGACTTATACGAATGTGTCTAAATGGCTCAACGAGTAGGGTGCGCGTAGGCAAACAGTTTTCAGACACTTTTGAAATCCAGAATGGGTTGAAGCAAGGAGATGCACTATCTCCTCTACTATTTAATTTTGTACTAGAGCATGCCATTAAATCTTTAGAGAATGAGGAAGGCCTACAACTGAATGGTATTAATAAGCTGTTAGTTTATGCTGATGATGTAGTACTACTGGCCGATAGCGAGAAGATACTAAAGGCCAACACGCACACACTATTGAGTAACACTAAGAAATTAGGACTGGAAGTAAATATCAGTAAAACTAAACATATGGTCACACGTAGAAATATATTATATAATGGAAATGGACAGCTAATGACAAATGAGGGAAATTTTGAGAAAGTGGCTGAATTCAAATACCTAGGAACAATAATCACAAATAGGAATGAGATGCACAAAGAAATTAAACATAGGCTCAATTCTGGAAATGCATGCTATTATGCATTGCAGAGACTTTTGATGTCCCAACTCCTTTCAAAAAAACGTTAAGCTGAAAATATATAAAACTATTATTCTACCAGTTATATTATATGGGTGCGAAACATGGACTCTTACTTTAAGAGAGGAAAGGAGATTACGAGTATTTGAGAATAAAGTTCTTAGGAAAATTTTTGGACCAAAGAGAGATGAACAGACAGGTGAATGGAGAAGACTACATAACAATGAACTACATGGTCTTTATAGGAAGCCAGATATAATAAGAACAGTTAAGTCTCGGTAGACTGCGATGGGCAGGACATGTTGCGCGTATGGGAAATGAAAGACGTGCCTGGAAACTTCTTGTAGGAAAGTCAGAAGGAAAACGCCCAGTTGGTAGACCAAGAATGAGGTGGGAGAACAACATTAACTATGATTTGAGGGAAGTAGATTATACAGGGAATGATTGGAAAGCATTAGCTCAGGATAGGGATGTATGGAGAGCTTATGTCCGTGCGGCCATGAACCTACGGGTTCGATAGTGCCAGTGAGTAAGTAAGTAAGTAATAAAGTTGTGGTTATGTAAAATTATAGTGCTAAAACAACAGTGGTCATAGAATGTCTGTTTTTTTTAATTGGAGACAAGAGTTCGTTTCTTTGAATTAGAAACATTTTCAGATTAGTTGAAACATTTTTAACTTAAACATTTTTTAATTAAGTGTCCAATATTAAAATTAGAGGATGTTAGAACAGGTCGTCATTATTCTTCATAATCATCATCAGCATTAAGGATTAGACCTTAAGGTCTGTTCCGATCTCATACTATCAATTGGTCTGTCCATCTTTTATTGGGTCTTCCAGCATTTCTTCATCCTACTGGTTTGTAATGAAGTATCTGTTTCGGAATTCTATTGTTATCTATTCTATTGCTGTGGTCCATCCACTCATCTCTGTATTGTGTAATTCTATCTAATAGTTTGAATATATTTATTTTTCTTCGTATATTTTCATTTCGTTTTCGATCTGTTATTGTATAGCCAACCACAACCCTTTAAAGTTACTATGAGTAATTGCTGATAAAAACTAGTTTGCTGCTGGGAGAGCGTTGTACGGGGGGTCCCGGGTGCAACACGTGGAGGTGAATTCACTGTTGCATATATATTTTACCGTTTACCTTTTATATGTTATACATATTATATGTATTCTGATCACAAGTCAAGATGGATGCAACATGATCATGTAATGGAAGATCACAGGATACCCAAACACATGTTAAGCTATCAACCTGCAGGAAGAAGAATACCAGGACGTCCACTCAAAAAACTTATGGATGGTGTTTCTCTTGAGGCCGAAACAGGTAAACAATGGCCCAAAATTCGTGAATGTCCTATGATGATGATGATGATATATGTTTTATAGTGTATCTGATATTGTATACGTTTATATACGGTATATAATTGTTCTGTACATGTGTATGTCACTGAACTCCTCGTAAACGACTGGACCGAATTTTGATTAAATTTGTGTGTGTGTGTGTGTGTTTGAGTGGGCCCCTTAGATGGTTTACATTCACAACTGGACCCTCTAAAACTATTTGGTGAAGGAGTTCACGTGAAGGAAAATTTAAAAATCGCTCTTGCGGTCACAGTTTTCGATATTTCACAATGAAACTCAGTATACCTATTAAAATAAACTGAGGTAATCATTATCCAAAAATGTGTGAAATCCGATATTAGAACTGAAGGTATCGCATGAACATAACAAGCAACAAATGCTTTAAACTTTGTTTGGTGGAGCAAAAACATTACAAAAAAATAGAAAATTACAAATATATCAAACCATAATTCAGAGCATTTCAACATATGATGCTGAAGTCTGGCAAATTCCTACCAGGGGAATGAAAACAATTTTAAGTACAGAAATGTATGTTTTAAGAAGATCAGCTCGAAAATCCAGAATGGATAGAATATGAAATAAAGAAATAAGGGAAATTATGGGTGTACAAGAGGAGCCGGACATCATAGACATTATAGAAAAGAAAAGAAAAGATTATAGTGGTGTGGCCATGAAAAAGAATGCCAGAGCAAAGATTGCCTAAAATTGTTATGGAATGGATCCCAATGGAAAGGAGGAAGAGAGGAAGACCGAACAAAACTTGGATAGAAGGGGTACCAAGCAGCTATGAATATCAGAGGAATGGAGGAAGATCAATGGATGGACAGAGAGGAATGGCGTTTGATTTCCGGAAGGCGGCGGCAGCTGCCATGATACCGGATGATGATGATGAAGAACTGAAGGTATACTTGAAATCCGAAATTAAAAACCTCCATGTTTGTCCGTCTCAGCATATACCATACAATTTAATTAACCTTTAATATTTAATTTATTTAGGTATAGAAGCGCAAGCCGGGTTATTAGCTGGTATTGTATATATGTTAATACGGTCTGTTATTTGGGTTAATTAACTGTTTTTCGAGTGTCCTTAATTAAATAAGTAAAAATTGTAAATATTAATATTAGAGGACATTAAGTTAACGAACTTTTTCTCCCCCCTCTCTCACTCTTTCTCTCTCTAAAGCATTTCTGCTTCCTTTGCAAAACAGAGATTTCTTGATTCTGTTACGTTCCGGTTTGCGTCACAGAATTGGAAATGTTTCTTCACCCTCATCCCCACCAAGCCACCCTCCCAGTCCTGCGGGATTCTGTTTGCATTCAATTATAACAATATCCAAGTCTCATGCTAACACTGACGGCCATTGTTCTTGCGGCATAATGACATGAAGCAACCAAAACATACGGTAAGATGTATTATCAGTTCGACATAATGCTTTTCCACGTTCAAATAAACCTTACAATCACATTAAAATTATTAATTCATGTTGATATTGTTACATATGAATGGGTGCGACTTTCACTCTTGCAAACATGCTTTTGAGCTAACATATTTCTTGCTTTTTAAAATTTCCTTCTACAAATAATTTTATACAGGATGCCCTATTTCTTAAGTAAAGAAACGACTGATAATTATTGAACTCTTAAATATTTGGTCAACTCTTTAAGCAAGTAGTGTCAATGGTGCAGTAACAAGAGAGATGTATTTTCCTACAGTTCAAGATAGATGAAACTGGTCGACAAAAATGAACTTTTTTCTTTCATAAGAATAAAAATATGAGATTTTAGAAGTATTTTACATTTGAATTTTACATCTTGAATTTAATTACCATTTCAGTTTTTTTCCTATCAGGAAAGAGTTTTCTGTGATATTCATTTACATTTTTTATAAAATCCATCTAACTCTAACTCATTCAGACTTACCTAGAAGTGGTAGATAGTGATTTTCGGGCATATTTTGCATCTGGAACATCTCTCTTCTTGGTCCAACAGTAGTCAGCCAGCATATTAGAACTCCACTTGCCTTGGTACCTCTTTTCCATTGTGGAAATTTGCTGATGAAAACGCTAACCGTGCTCATCAGAGACAGCCCTTAAATACAGCTTGAATAAAATCGCTACATATAAGATAAAGGATCCACGTGTGTGTGTGTTTGTGTGTACTATATGTTCCGCGATATAACGGCTTAAGACATCACGCCTTGGTGTATAGAAGCTAAGGGATTGGAGTTATATGCACTTTTATTTAATTCTGATATGTTTTAATAAATTTAGTAAATTACATAAACACACAAGTGCATAAAGACATAATACAAAACGGCGAATAAAATCTAGATCTAAGAATACAGTAAGAAATACAACAGGGCTTAAGAAATTATAATTATGATGATTGTTCAATCTCAAGTTTTAAGATTGGTCATATAATTTGAAGAGGTGTCTTTGTTTTACTTTATTACTTCCTTGTATCATTTAATTAAAATAAACTTCAGCTGAAGTCATACAATTTCTAACTTCACCGGAGAGAAAGTCATTAGTTGAAGGCGACTCGCTTAAAATAGTCACGTCTACTATTAAACAGTACTTGGAATACTTGTTATATAGTTCTTGGTGTAACACCTTTACATGATTATGTGGTAATAATTCCTTCAACACACATTTCAAAACTGATACAATAGAAACAATTTCCAACTAATGACCGTTTAATATTATAATGATATTGCGAAAAGAAAAATGGATGTCTGAACCAGGAATCGAAACGTGAACCTCTCGTATTCCGTACGAGTGTACAAGACCACTACACTACTCGAGACGTGGTATTTACAAACATTAACAATTCTTTCTATATATAAAAAAAAGTAAAGTGATCCCACAACAGACCCGGAAGCCCTTGGGGTAGTCGGAGGTTAGGGCTCCCACTTTTTCTAGACAATCGGCACTTTATGTCAGCCGGGTTGTCAGCCCTGCGTGACAGCCGCCTTTACCCCCAGAACAAGTGTCTGGTACTCATTTCCGTTAGAGGCTGAGTCGACCCCAGGGCCATAGTGCCGCCAGATACAATCTATAATTCTAGTTTCGTCCGCTGCCAGGTAGATGTCACCACCAACGTCAAAGGACAGTACACTACTCGAGACATGGTATTTACAAACATTAACGATTCTTTCTATATATACAATCTATAATTCTAGTTTCGTCCGCTGCCAGGTAGATGTCACCACCAACGTCAAAGGACAGCTTCATTTAGAAGTATCTATGTTTTGAGAATTTTACACCACCTCTTTTATAAGCAGTAATCGATGTTATTTAACACTTTTCAATATTGTTATTTTAACACAGTTCCAGTAATGGATCATATTATAATATTATAATGATATTGTGAAAAAAACTTAATATCTGAACCAGCAAATAACAATATTGAACGTGTTAAATGATGACTGTTTGTTTTCTTAATGGATTAATTTATTCACTTATTTAATATAGGCCTATCAAATTCGTTTTTGATACCTTGACAGGACTCTTGTCATCCCAACTTAACTCAAAAATCTTTAAATTATCTTCTTGTAATCTTGTAAGCCCATATTTCCCTTAACAGAGATTTAGGCGCTCTCCCCCTACAGTGAAGAATTTGAAGCATACTAATTTAGTTACACTTGTTTTCATACAGATGTCATTGGAGTGGCCCGTGTTCAGCGTTCCGCTTCATACTGACATTTAGTAACCCAAGGTAGTACTAGGACGGGAAAATTCGACAAATTTTGCTTAGATACATTTTTATTCAGGCTTAAGGATCTTTTACGAGCCTGAAAATCTTCAGACTCGGGACCCACGGCTTAAAGTCCCTCCCGGAGGACTTGCTCCTTGGATTTTTCCATCCTAAAAAATCCATTGACCCCGGCCGTGTTTGAACCCGCGACCCTCGGGACCAGAGGCAAGGAGCATAACCACTAGTTCCCCGCAATACATAAATTGTTGTTCTCCCGGTTCTATTATATGGATGCGAAACATGGTCTCTTACATGGGAGGAGAAAATATTACGAGGGTTTGAGAATAAAGTACTTTGTGGACCAAAGTGATATGAACAGACAGGCGAATGGAGAATACTTCATAATAAAAAGCTATATGATCTTTATAGAAACCAGATAACCTATAATAAAAATAATTAAGTCTCGAATACTTCGATGCGCAGGACATGTGACATGGATGGGGATTGAAAGAGGGGCATGGAAGATTCTTGTAGGAAAACCAGAGTGGAAAATGCCAAACTTCTAACTTATTTCATTTGTCTATGCAGAATATTGAATATCTTGAATAGATAAATCGATTCACTTGATTAGAGATAAGCCAGAATTGTTTCTGTTTATGTGAAATAATCGTTTATTTTTTGCGCGATAGTGTGTTTTGTCGTACTTACAGCAATGGCCATCATGATCGAAAATTCAACTTCCTACATTTCGGGGTTGCCAACCTAAATAACTATACTGTAATAAAAATAACTATACTGTAATATTATATATTACAAAACGCCTGTGGGAAGTAAAACCACTGTTCTCTATGTATATTATATACAATGTATATACAAAAAATATCCAAAACATAGTGTTAACATACATTATACGAAACAAATCATTGCATTTTAAATGAACTTAAATTACTTGAAACAATACAAACAATAAATACGTACTTGCCGTCATATTATCACTAAATGGTCTCACGGCCTCCTGTAGTTTCAACTAATAACCACACTGTTAACATTGGTCAATTGTTCATAGTGTACGGACATATTTCCAACAAAGATGTTATTTTACTATAATTTATTATTTTGAAAACACAATAGCGCAAAAAATAATGTACAATGCACGTTTGTGAAGCGTTTTACAGAATCTCGAAAATTAAAAATCTCGCTATCTCTCGGTTTTTAAACATTTTCCTCAATTCTGTAAAAACCACTTTCCAACCTCGCATTGTAATATACTATTTATGAGATAATCGTTTATTTATCATTAAAATATAATGGATATTGACAATGCAATAGTCTTTCCGTTTTTCTTACTTAGTCTTAGTTTGGGCTCTCCCTTTTAGGTAATATTACGTGTCCCACTCCACCCGCCCTTACAGTGAGCATGTATCAACTTTGGATCACAAACTTACTTTTATCATAAAAAGGTGAATGGTACTATATAAAATTCCATATCTAAAATTTTATTAAATAGACCTCATTACTACAGGAATAAATATATTCCCCCCCCCCGATTGAGGGATAATCTCACTGCGGGAACACTTTTGAGACAGCACGATCATTTAAGAAAATATACACCATTCACCCACAAATTCAAGGCAAATATGATATAATTATTCATTATTCATCATCATCATCAACAATCACGGATTAAGCCCATGCGGCTTGTTCTGGTCTCATAGAATCTCATTCAAAAAGTTGAATCCATTTCTTTTTTCGTCTACCAACATCCTATCCCTTTTGGTTTATAATTAGGTATAGTATTTGGTACGCGTTTCATTTTCATTCTTTGAACATGTTCTTTCCAGTGTTTTCTAGATTCTTTTTTTTTATCTAAAAGTTTAAAAATATTTACCTCGTTTCTAATAAATTTCATAGAATTATTCTTCTTCCTTCCAAGTATTAGGCCAAGGCCTGTTACTATCCTATAGAAAATTTTCCCTCCAGCGTTTCATAGGAGGGAAATTCTCATATAAGACTTGAAAGCATAATAATAGTCCCTTCGATTGGTTGCCGGCCAAAGGAAGGCAAGACCACTGATGGGGCTGTCATCTTATAGCCTCTGCTCAGGCTTTTCTGGAGAAGAAAAGAAAATAAAGGAAAGAAGAAATGGAAAAAAGGAAAGACTCCCTAGCCCTCGGATGCGCTAATAGCGTCGGGGTCGAAAAAAAAAACAAGAGTTAACCAAGAAAGGTTAGATAGTAAAGTTATTATGATGGCCAAATAGTGTTCGAGGGCTATTTGGGCCTTACAGTTTCCCAAATTTGTTTTACCGGCGAGGAAAATACCAGAAAAACCTCTACCAGAAAACGTATCCCGTCCAGGCATCGAACAAGGACCCACCGCTCTGCAGGGGAAACGTTACCCTAAATAACAGCGTTGAACGTATAATAACACTAATAGTAAAATGGTAAATTTTGATATCAAAATTAAACAATAAATTGAAAGAATTGATAATAATTTATTGGAAGTCTCAAAGCAAATATTATTATGTACATAATAAAATAGGGCAGAAAAGGTGAAGGTTGTCAAAGAAGAAATGATAAAGGCAGACTTACCGAAAGACTATGTTTCTTTGTAGTAGTGATTCAACTGCACACACTGTACTTCGATGTTGTTTTGTTTTAAATTCATTTAAGTATATTTGTTTGTAATTAGGTTTACTTTAATTTGTTCGAAGTCTGTACGTTCATTTTTTATAGCTTGCTCTACTTGTTCTTATGTTGTGTAGAAAATTGAAGTTTCAGGCTTAATTTATATCTCCTGAAGTCTTTTAATCTTGCAGAGAGCAAGAAGGGTTATAAAAACTCTAACAACAACAAACTGTTTTACCGAATTTTCCAACGAGCTGTATATAGAAACACGAACTACGCTAAATTGAAAGTCATAAAATGATATGCTGGGCTTATAAATTCATATTATTAAAAAACCGACATAAATTATCTTATCCTAGATGTTTTTATTTATTTTTAAACTGTAATAAAAATGTCTAAAAATGGCTTGATCTATATTATAATTCACGTGAGCATAATCTCGTATATGTCCACCGCTGTGATCTCGAGGTAGGGTGCTGCCTTATCACGCAGCGGGCCCGGGTTCAATCCCCGGTCGCGGCAGTTTTTCTGGGTGAGGTTTTTATCGGGGTTCTTCCTCACCTGTAAGACAAATGTCAGGAAAACTTTAAGGCCCAAACGGTCCCCGAAATCATATGGCCATCATCATCATCCTTAACATTATCATCATCATCACCATTATTCACCGGTGTGGAAAGCAACGGGAAGCTACCACACCTACAAGTCCCTAGTAAAGCTGCAAGCATAGCTTGAAAATTCCATGATTGCAGTGAGGGACCTGCCCTCAGGCAGAATTACTATGGATGGATAAGCTCATATAACATAAATCAATACAAGTATGCAGTATTATTATTATTATTATTATTATTATTATTATTATTATTATTATTATTATTATTTATTTGTAGGATTTTCATCATGTTTATTTCCCAAATCACTCCTCGGAGGAAGACGTATTGTATGTGCAGCCAATGTCCATCCATTTCTTGGTTGGTCTTCCCCTTCCTCTTCTCCCTTCCATTATCTATCTTATTTAGCTCTTTTTACAAAATGTTGTCTTCCATTCATTCTATGTGATATTTCCAATATTTTGATCTTCCTATAATAAATTATATTATATTAATATAGTATATTCTATTATTATTCCACCACTGTGGTCTTGAGGTAGCGTGCTGCCTTGTAACGCAGCGGGTCCAGGTTCGATTCCCGGTCGGGGCAGGCTCCTGGGTGAGGTATTTTCTGGGTTTTTCCTCACCTGTAAGGCAAATGTCGGGAATCTTAGGGCCCAACGGTCCCCGAAAACAATCCGGCCATCATCATCATCATATCATCATCATATCATCATCATCATCCTTCACCGGTGTGGAAAGCAACGGGTAGCTACCACACATATAATTCCCTAGTGAAGCTGCAAAGCACAGCATGAAAATGATTGCAAGTGAGAGACCTGCCCTCGGGCAGAATTACTATGAATGGATAAGCTCATATAACATAAATCAATACAAGTATGCAGTCTTCTTCTTCTTCTTATTATTATTCTTTATTTGTAGGATTTTCATCATGTTTATTTCCCAAATCGCTCCTCGAAGGAAGACGTATTGTATGTGCAGCCACTGTCCATCATCTCTTGGTTGGTCTTCCCCTTCCTCTTCTCCCTTCCATTATCTATCTTCTTTAGCTCTTTTTGCAAAATGTTGTCTTCGATTCATTTTATGTGATATTTCCAATATTTTGATCTTCCTATAATAAATTATATTACATTAATATAGTATATTATATTATTATTATTATTATTATTATTATTATTAATATTATTATTATTATTATTATTATTATTATTATTATTTATTGTCCACCCCTGTGATCTCGAGGTAGCGTGCTGCCTTGTCACACCTAAAAGAGCTAATAATAAATGTCCTGCAATTATATTGGCTCGGGTTCGATCCTCGGTCGGGGCAGTTTTTCTGGGTGAGGTTTTTATCGGGGTTTTTCCTCACCCGTAAGACAAATATCAGAACAATTTTAAGGCCCAAACGGTCCCCGAAATCATATGGCCATCATCATCACCCTTATCATCATCATCCTTCACCGGTGTGGAAAGCAACGGGAAGCTACCACACCTACAATTCCCTAGTAAAGCTCCAAAGCATAGCATAAAAATGTTATGATTGCAGTGAAAGACCTGCCCTCAGGCAGAATTACTATGGATGGATGGATGGATAGATGGATGGTAACATTGAGTCACAAATAATAAATTAACTTCTTAAAATGTGACATTTCAATTTCATTCCTCTTTTCAAAACAATGATCCACCCTCTTTCAAACACAGAGACCATGTGGGGAAGGACGAAGGAAAAAAATTGCGCGGAACAGTAAGCATTTAAATGTAATCCAGAGACTGATGCACAACTGTAAATTGATCCAAGCTCTGTTCACACTAGTGCGATCCCCTGAGTTATACGGTGTTCTAAATAAACTCCAAAGACGCGACCTGATCAGAATGTCCTACCACCCAATTTCAGGCTTCACACCCACACCATGTTAATCACAGAGGTAGACGAACGTCTAGCTAGTAAAGAGGTGACATGTATTCACCATGACTAAAGACTAGAGGTGAAATGCCCTGCGACCCGTTATTAAAATATCAGGTGGTGTGTGTGAAAATTAGTGTAAAATTGTGTATGATATGATGAATGAATCATGGCTGTTGACCCGCTGCAGCAAGTGCCCGACTCAGATCCGTGTTTTATTTTATTTATTTCTTTAATCTATTTATTTGTTTTGATGTTAACCGCGATATTAATATACAGTGTGATTATAAAGTCCCAGCACATTTTGTGGATAACGTAGCGCAAATAAAACAAAAATTATAAGGTAGTTTGTACTATCAAGTTAGTGTTTAACATAACCTCCATCAATCTCAAAACATGTTTCCCAACGACGCACCGTCGCCCGGAAAACATGCACCAACATATCCTCTGTAATCATTTCACTCGCTTGGCATATGCGTTCTTTCGGCACTTGCAGATTAGGAAACTTGGTTCTGTACACCTGTTGCTTGATGAACCCCCAAGCAAAAAAGTCCAGGGGTGCGAGGTCTGGCGAATGAGGTGCCCAGATACGAGGAGATGCCCTTCCAATCCACCTTTTGGGAAACCTGTCATTGAGATACCCGCGTATAGCCAGAGCAAAGTGTGGTGGTGCTCCATCTTGTTGCAACGCCACTGTATCAATGATACCATCTTGCTGTAACTGTGGCTGTAAGAAAAGTTTCAACATATCAAGATACACATCTCCCATGATGGTTTCCTTTGGAATATGTTTCTAACTTCTTCGTTCGACTGGCCTCTTAAACGTGCAGCAACAATTTCTATCTGCTCTTCAATGGTGAACATATTTGTATATTTCGAATGGCTGTAACAGAAATACGATATGTAAGCGATTTCTTTAAAATGTACTGAGACTTTATAATCACACTGTATTTTCCATGTTCCGGTTGTGTAATTTGGTGAGCAGCTGCATTTATTCAAGTTGCTGTGTTAAGCTTAACTTGAGTGTGGTTTGGTTCTGGAAGGTGACCGATCCTTCCGCATGTTTATTCACGATAAGACGAGTAGTATAATTTATTTTATTATTTTTACTTTGCAAAATTTGGTATTCACCATGTCAAACCTCCATCCTTTATAACTTTTTTTTTCTTCTACTCAGTGCTGCTACTTGTCACTCAAATCAGTGCGTCTCGTAGATCTTAGCCAAGGAAGTGTGAAATGATATAGACCTAGTCCCATTAATATCCGTGACTTCGTTTTTAATAGTTTTATACTGTTTTGTAATGTCGGATTGTAATAAAATTTACTATACCTTATCCGTTCTCAGAAAGATCCTAACACCAACAAACGCCAATTGTATCCTTCCGCCATTCGCACCATAATTACTGTCACTTTCGACAGAGAGATGGCGACACTTCAACAGATGACTCGATACTTTCAACCATTTTGTTTCATAAGAATCGACTTAAACATCATTCAAGTGCATCATCCATATGTAATAAACTATTTTAAGTTTTAATTATTGATTAGGTATATTTTAGAATATTTTCTATGTTTTGAATAGGCATATTATTATTTTCATTCACGAAGAATAACAAACATTCAGAAGACTTTTTTAATCTAATGAACGGAACTTCTTTTTTCATTGGTTTTGTTTTGACGAGGATTACTTTAAGAGTGGACAGGGTATAGTAATGTATCTGCTATTAAATAATAAATTCAGTATAATCACATATTCAAGGAGTTCGTTCACTATGTGTCTGTATATTGCGGATCAACGCCCCTGCTGCCTGCCTACGGTCGACCCGCCACAAGGTTTTCTTTTTTTTGCAAATGCCCCAGATTGTCTTTCGACTTTCCTGGTATTCTCTCCTGGCATGGCGTACTTGTAACCCACTTCTGAGGTTGGGGCGCCTGGAAAGCGGGGTTACGTTGCCCCGATGATATGATGGGTGATGATGATGATGATGCGCCAGGAGAGTCCCTAATCCTAAGCTTAATCTAAGATGAATATGAATGATGATGATTGCGATGGCCATATGATTTCGGGGACCGTTTGGACCTTAAAGTTTTCCTGGCATTTGTCTTACAGGTGAGGAAAAACGCCGATAAAATCCTCACTCAGAAATCTGTCCCGACTGGGGATCGAACCCGGGCCCCTGCGTGACAAGGCAGCACGCTAGCTCGAGACCACAGCGGTGGACTACCCGCCAGAAGGTAATGGATAGTAAATTCCATGAGGGTTCTATAATACATTCAGATCTGATAACAGGCTACAGCGTGGATGCGCAGCTCAACGGGATGAAGGGAAAAGCTTAGATCCCTCTCAATCCCTATGACTTAATCGTTATGTGGTCAGTATCAAACTTTCATTACTAAGCCATTCTATGTTATTATTAAGAAGGAACATCTTCCAATGACTATTTAACTCATGCCCCAAATGGGAGTCAATGACCAATCACGTTTCAATGATTTCTGTTTTACAACCAATCAGAGTCGTGTTTCACGAAATATTTATCAGTGTTATAATTACTATATTAAAGAAAGCTCCTCCTTTTTAATATTCTGAACAGGTCTGATCATTATTTTGCAGTGACTGAGCTGTGAGAAATACGGCTACCAGATTGTATATATAGTACATGAATG
This sequence comes from Diploptera punctata, assembly GCA_030220185.1. Lineage (NCBI taxonomy): Eukaryota > Metazoa > Arthropoda > Insecta > Blattodea > Blaberidae > Diploptera > Diploptera punctata. Next base: position 205,490 of record JASPKZ010008044.1, on the reverse strand, counting down.
TCAACACATGCCGCATGCGGGGGTTAATATAAAAACATTTGTAGCAATAGATTATACCACCAAAAAAGAAACCACTGTTTGCACTTTCTTAAATGTATTTTTCCCAGGTAAACAATCCAGAAAAATATAATTGTCATATTTACATCATACGACATCAGAAATGAATTAATATACAGTTTGATGTGTTTCATTTTTTCTCCACTAGAGATCTTACAATATTGTGTTCCTTTGGCAATAAATAGTAAGATCTGGTTGCAGTGATAAACAAAAGAAGCAGATGAAGCGTACCTATCGTTTCTCATTTGTTTTCAAACATCGCCGTTTACATTAAATATATAAATATTTTAAAATAACTACAGTTAAACAATGATTTGTGAGTAAACAGCTTAATTTTATTCGTTAAATAGTCCTAACAAATGCCACTCTTGATTTCCAAACTCTCTAGATAAATTCACTTCTCACTTCGTGAGTCGTGAATTTATCCATTATTTGGAAATCACTCGTGGCATTACTTATGATACGATGTTAACTAAGCTTCAATACAGTAGAGATGACTGTGAGCTCTGAACATCGGTCAGATGTAAATGAGAGCAGGATTCAGACTTACAGAGATAGTATATTTCGGTGGAACATAAAAGTTGCGCACTTACTGTTCGGAACATTTGGAGTGAAATATAACTTCACATACTACTGCATTGCATGCTATAAACAACACAGTTCAGCAATGGTGTTGTAACCAGACAGTACAAAAAACTATTCTGACACCCTTCATTCTGACGTTATGTACAATTATCGTATAAATCATATGCTGATATCGTGTTTATGAAGGAATTGATCCATCTCTAGTTGTTACGTTGTAGAACATACTTAAAAGCATTATTTCACTGCAAAGTATATTGCATCACCTTGACGTCATGCTTTCGTCATTCGTGACAGAATCAGGATCATGTGCCGCTCTGTGGCACATTGTGTCATAGATGGACATCCCTTGGCTGTTATTACAAAGAGAAACAATGCCTTCAGATAAAACTTAAATAATGTCAATATATCATAAGTAGGGCTGAAAAAAAGTATTGGTTATAGGCTAGGCTGCATCGTACTTAGACCGCTATGTTTACAAACTGCACGTTGAGACGCCCACTCGGGACAGACTTTTAGCTTTGTGTAGGGATGGACTCATCTTTGCACAATTTTTGTTTCGGCATTCTGATACAACCACACGTCACGTAAACAGATCTCTTACTGAGGAGAGTCGAACATACACACTTTCCGCTCCGAGCAGGCTGTGGAGACGCTCGACAAAGACACGCATTTTGTAAACAATGCGTATAGAAATTAGTTACTCTCATGATACCGCTACTTTTTTCAGCCCTAATCATAAGAGGTATAGGTGTTCCTTATTGAGCATTACGGGTTCAAATCCGGCTAGGACCGGATTTCTTAGGAAGGAAAAATTCAAGGGGTAAGTCCTGCGGGAGTACCTTCAAGACATTGATCCCAATATGAACATTTTTGGGTTCCTGAAAGAACCTCAAGTCTAATTAAGAGCCTCTAAGCAAAAACTTATTCGGCCTTTGCCATCCAAGTAACAACTTCATTTGCCTACAAGCTGTCTCTTTGTGGCGATTAACTAGCCACTTGTAACTCGTTCACAACTGTAAGGAAATAAGTGTAAATTTGTTTGGTTAAGTAACTCCCGCAAGGGAGAACCCTTGCCTCACATGGGGGATGTACGGATATAGACAGACAATTTCTATATCACTGTGCACTAAACTCAGTGCCATATTTTTGCGAATTGATTTCAAACCATATTACTGGTTCACATATTCCTTGCTTTAGTAGGCGTGGTCAAATCACTACACGAAGGGTGTGAGGATTATAAAAAAATGTTTTGGGAGGAGAAGTATCCATCTATTCATTGTCTCCCTTTTCTCCTCACACCCCTAAATCGTTCCATGACAATGACCACACCTCCCCACCTCACCCTAACTTTTATAGCTAGAAAAAAAAATTGATTCCTGGACATTGAGAGTTACTCCGATGTGCATTGTGGCTTGTAGACCAATATAAAAAATATGGGGCGAAGGGTGGGAGAGGGATGACGGAATGATTGATGATGGTTAAAATGAAGGTGAGAATGAAACACTTTTATAGCAATGCTACACAAAAGAGATGCCCAAAACATCTGATTCAGATACAACAATTGGTTAAACGACCCGTGTTTTTTTATTTAACCACAAATTAAAAACTTTATAACGTGGTAATAAAAAAAAGGTCATGCAATTTTCCATAGCGACTCTTGCAAATCGATATATAATAACGTGGCATGACCATTGTTTTTTTTAAATGTCATAGTCATCTGTTTTGCGGTTTGATGTGACCATTTGGATGAATTTAGAAATTGTTGAATTTCTGAATAATGACAACGAGGCTTCAGCGATTTTATAAAAAAAATCGCCTAGAACTAAATTTGAAATAAACCGCAGTCATTTTTTCTGCAAATCTGCACTCCCAAATTATGTAACAAAATTAATGGGGGGTCAATTCACGTAATACGAGTATTGCTGCATGTTGGCTATAGCCTGCTCGTAACTGGATCCGAGTTACGCAAGTCCAACCCCAAATTCAGTTTATATATTTTATTACGTATCATAGATTTTGGCACGTAAAAGATTTCAACCATGAACTAAGACCCCTGCAAACAAAATTTACTGATCCTTTAACGATGATGACCATATATATATATATATATATATATATATATATATATATATATATCATTTATATACAAAATTATAATGTTTACACATCTTTCTGTTCCTAAAGTTTTATTTTTCTTCTCCACTCGTCTCTCTCCATCCAATCCATGTCCTCCAGTCCTCTTGCTCTCATTCCAGTTCTTATTTCCTGCAGTTTCGAGGTCTTCCTCTCCTCCTTCTTCCAGGTGGACACCATTTCAATGTTTTCCTGGGTAATCTTTCTTCTTGCATAACAGTTTAATTGCTTATGCCGTATATGTATGTATGTATGTATGTATGTATGTATGTATGTATGTATGTATGTATGTATATATATATATATATATATATATATATATATATATATATATGAACGCCTGAACCGGCATTTGAATCCGGGACCTCTAACCCTTTACGTTAGAGCGATACCGTCTTCGCTACCCAGGCTCCCAGTACAAACGTTAATGTTCCTTTCATTATATGCAATTCTCGTCCTGCGCCGTAGTGGTGTGATTAAGGCAAGAGGCCTTGGCGGAGAGCTACTGGATTTGGGTTGGTTCGAGTTTCTGGGGCACGTCATAGATTAGTTGGTTAAGGCAATATTCTACATCCGGAAGGTGGAGAGTTCGAGTCACGGAGGGGGTCTGGATTTTTAAACGGACCCAAACCTTCTGGTGGCACCATGGCCTTGGGGTCGATTCAGCTTCTAACGCATGCGATTGCCAGACGCTTGTTCTGGGGATGAAGGCGGCCGTCATACCGGGCGGACAACCAGTTGACATCGAGGATATATTATCTAGAAAAAATGGGAGCCTTAACTTCCTACTACTCCAAGGGTCTCCTATTGCCTGTTGTGGGATCACTTTACCTAATATTATACAATTCTCTTTCATATATATATAAGCATGGTCATGAAAAGGGACAATTTTGCGGGTTTTGAATGAATGGTATTTTTGGGAATACTTTAAAACATGTGACGCGAAATTTTTGAAAGTCCGATCATACACGCATACACGCATGCGCCAACAAACACGAAGCGGTTAACACTATGGAATCACGGGATGCAGCCAACATATACACGACATTTAACGAACTTAAAAGCTAACCTAACGCAATTTAAGTACTTCAACCTGTGAAAGACCAACCAAAGTAAAAGCTAACCTAACACAATTTAAGGACTCTAACCTGTTAAAAAATGCAACGCCCAAAAATAAATATGATAGTAAGTTCTGAAATTCTGATGTATATTGCACAGTTAATTAGTATATATATATATATATATCCACCGCTGTGGTCTCGAGGTAGCGTGCTGCCTTGTCACGCAGCGGGCCCGGGTTCGATCCCCGGTTGGGGCAGTTTTCTTGGGTGAGGTTTTTTATCGGGGTTTATCCTCACCTGTAAGACAAATGTCAGGAAAAATTTAAGGCCCCAACGGTCCCCGAAATCATATAGCCATCATCTTCATCATCATCAACATCATCATCCTCCACCGGTGTGGAAAGCAACGGGAAGCTACCACACCTACAATTCCCTAGTAAAGCTACAAGCATAGCATGAAAATGCTATGATTGCAGTGAAAGAACCTGCCCTTGGGCAGAATTACTATATATATATATATATCCACCGGTGTGGAAAGCAACGGGAAGCTGCCACACCTACAATTCCCTAGTAAAGCTGCAAAGTATAACATGAAAATACTATGATTGCAGTGAAAGACCTGTCCTCGGGCAGAATCATATATATATATATATACATCCATCCATAGTAATTCTGCCCGAAGGCAGGTCCTTCACTGCAATCGTAGCATTTTCATGCTATGCTTGCAGCTTTACTACGGAATTGTAGGTATGGTAGTTTCCCGTTGCTTTCCACACCTGTGAAGGATTATGATGAGGGCCATATGATTTCGGGGACCGTTTGGGCCTTAAAGTGTTCCTGACATTTGTCTTACAGGTGAGGAAAAACCCCGATAAAAACCTCACCCAGAAAAACTGCCCCGACCGACTATATATATATATATATATATATATGTTATAATTAAATCTTTAACATTGAGCAATGCAAGCTTAATATGGTATGATAAGAAAAATAAATGCCTGGACGGGATTCGAACCCGGATCCGGGTTCGAATCCCGTCCAGGCATTTATTTTTCTTATCATACCATATATATATATATATATATATATATCTAGTAATAATGGAGAATATAATACATATATAAGAAAAATAAATGTTTGAATTGGATTCGCCTGGTAGTGTAATGGATATCACACTGAGGTACAGACTCAGAGATCCGGATTCGAATCCCGTCCAGGCATTTATTTTTCTTATCATACCATATATATATATATATATATATATATATACATACATACATTAAAAAGAAAAGGGAAATGAGAAGAAATTTAACACTATCAATGTTACTTTTGCACAAAACGCTGGATTAGATAGAATACTGATTAGTGCGGTTGTACTTTTTGGTTCATGAAGGTGAAAGGGGTAGGATGTTTCGTACAGATTTGTGTGGCGGGTTGCCTGTGTCCCTCGCGTGCTGTTTCTAAAACTACATGTACTGGTATCGCGAGGGAGCTCTTTGGTCGTGATTATGTTGGCTGCCCTGAGGAGACACCGCGGCGTGTCCAGACCTCTATGTCAAGCGACCCAGAAAGGAAACATTTAATACCGAATGCCATACTTTACTTCTGTCTACATTCAAAGTTAAACTTTCTTTAAGCATTGTTATTTTATCCTGAAATTGGGGAAACATTTCACACAAATTTATTTAAACTAGTTGTCACTCAGTGGTCGAAATTCGATCAAAATTCATTAAATATTTAAGTTTGTCACAAATAATTCGTAATTGTTAATATCTGTATAATTTAACCTGGTGAAGTTGAAGAGTTCTTTGTAAGTTAAATGGTAAAGTAGTTCATTTGAAGTAAGTCCATCGTACAATAATTGAAGTGGTGGATTCCAAAACCAACTAAGTACAATAATTGAAGTGGTGGATTCCAAAACCAACTAAGTATTTTTTTGTGATTTTTAGTTATGCTGCTTAGTGTATTCTCATATACATTATACACGAGTCTAATAACAGAATATAAGTCAAATCCAACCAAGTAATGTCGATTTTAAATCTTAAAATTGTAGGGGTTTTCCAAATCAAACTAAGTCATCTGTTGTTTTTATTCAAATCCAACTAAGTCGGTGCGCATGCGCTCTGGCATTCGTCATAATACTGCAATATTTTCATGAGTTAATACAGCATACTTGAATTAACCAATTATAGGGATCTATAATCTATATCTGATTTTTTTCCAAATCAAACTAAGTCATGATTTAGTGCAATTTAAAAAAAAAAAACACGCGCCTATAACTTGTAAGATATAAGCGTAAACAGCACAAACATTTGGTAATGTCATATCTACGTTATGACAGATATGGTAAAACAAAATATACTCAGGCATTAATCTCCAATATAATTATTTCAGTTTTATTGCTCTCCTGAAAAATGTAGTTTTTTGACTTAGTTGGATTTGGAATCCACCTTTTCGATTTAAAATATTCATTTTGACTTAAGGCCGGTAATATTGCTTTACCCTTATGACAACATGAATTGAATGCAGTCCTTTCATCTGAAGTGTCTTCAGGTTTGAATGTTTTGCATTTCAAAACCTGCATTGTAAATCCATCGTATCCACTATCAAAATTATTAAAATTTCTTGAAATGACATTCAGTGCGCACTTAAATGTATCATTTTGTATACTATTTATATTATTTAAATTTGCATTTGGCCTATTATTATGTGTACGGGGATATATATCCCTTCTTCTTTTTCACTCACTCTGACCCGTCAATGTTCTATGTCGAGGCATAATGGAAGTAGGTGCGAATATCTAAATATAAAGAAAATATGAAATGAAAATACTGAAACCAAGATTAGACAGACAGAGTTTAATTTCCCGTTTAAATAATAAGATGTACAATTTTTTAAAACCACTAATAATAAATACGCGAGAGTAAGTCAATTCACATTGCTGCTGCACAATTTTCAATCCAATATAATATTATATAAAATAATATTATATAAATTAGACAAAATATAGTCTACAATATGTATAAAGTAAACAATGCACTTTCAGTGTGAACGTAAACGAAATGAGTACACGAATGAGTAATACACATAAATTCCTTAGAGACAATTTATTTTATTTTTTGCGCGATAGTGCGTTTTGTCGTACTTACAGCAATGGCGACCATAATTGAAAGTTCAACTTCCTACACTTTAGGGTTGCCAACCTTAATAACTACTGTAATAGTACTTATTACAAACCACGTATGGGAAGTAAAACCACTGCCCTCTAAGTACGTACAATGTATATATAATATAAAATGTGCATTCTTGAATTTCTAGAAGCCCTCCTCCAGAAGTCCATCTCTTTGACCAATAGTTTATATGCTTGCTCTATGCTTAATTCCACGTTTCCGCACCAAATAGTATACTCTCCAACAATGAACTCTAAATAAGTATTTTAACTAAAACTTTAATAATAATAATAATAATAATAATAATAATAACAATAATAATAATAATACGTAAAGAGGTTGGCAGAGGGAGGGGGTGAGAAATGTTAATAAACCCGTGGAGATCTTTGAGTTCCTTGTGGGGAAAGAGAAGCATGGAACGGGTGACTATGGGCCATTGGTCGCGATGGAAGAGTACACTTCATTGAAGAAGGGTGACGGACTGGGCCATCAATATTGTGAGAACCACGCCCCGGTATATTTATTTTCAACTCGGGGATATTTTTCTAACACGGCTGCCTGACACAACAATGATTCACTCCGACACGCGGGGCCTTGATTAATGTCCTAAACGAAATCTGCCTTCCACGTTATTTAAACAGTTAAATGGCAACAGATTTACACTGTAATTTTATACATGGAGGAAAGTGAAATATACCATGAAAAGACATATCCCATGAATTTTACTTTTTTACAGGTATTTTAGCCAACTACGTCGCGCAAGAGATTAGACTCTTATCCTCCACCTCTGAGTCTCGATTTCGCATCTCAATCATTTGATATGGGACTGTGGTGACGAATCAGTACCAGGGCTGGGTTTTCTCATGGTTACTCCCTGTTATGAATACATAGAGTCGTTTATATAGATATTTAATTGTTTTATAGATTATTTTAATTATTCAAGCAAAGTCTGTTGAAATAGAGTTTAGACATTATATAGTTCAGAAAAGTTCCTTGGCCTAACTGTAAATCTCTACTTTTAGAGTGAAGGACTACTGTTAGGACAGTGGTATGTGAGTACAGTTAGTCAGTGGAACAGTTTAGTCAGTTTGAGTATAGCCTATAACACGGAAGAAGTGAGGGTCTCGTGTCTGTCTGTGTAAAGTGCTGAAGGTTAAGTCACCGACCATTTTTCTTATTATGTGTCTAGGATTTTTGGAAGGGAATCAAGTACAATTAACTATTTTTATATTAAATTTTCAATAGGGACATAACATTTTTAAACATGTAGATTAGGGTAGATTTATAATTTCCACAACTCCCTCTTTCTCAAACCCCCAGGAAGTACTGTAGTGTTTAATATAACTAACTAACTAACTAACTAACTCACTGGCACTATCGAACCCGAAGGTTCATGGCCGCGCGGACATAAGCTCTCCATACAACCCTATCCTGAGCTAATGCTTTCCAATCATTCCCTGTATAATCTACTTCCCTCAAATCATAGTTAATGTTGTTCTCCCACCTCATTCTTGGTCTACCAACTGGGCGTTTTTCCCTCTGGCTTTCCTACATTAGTTATTTAGGGCTATAATACTTAGGGATTGTAATTATTTATACTTTAGAAATAAAACAGTTAAAATAAGAATCCATTGTTTATTTCAAAACGTATCATGAATAACTGTTCTTCCTCACACTAACGCTCGCCTAGATAAACACGCTACCAGATTTTCCAAGTCTCGAAGGTCCTTTAAGCTAAGAGAACCAGCGGGGTCTTAACACTCCCGTACCCCCTAGCAACAAATCATTTCACCATTTTCACATTCTCATATTACCCATTTCGTTTCATCGCTGTGGCCTCGAGGTAGCGTGCTGCTTGTCTCGCAGCGGGCCCGGGTTCGATTCCCGGTCAGGACAGGCTCCTGAGGGAGGTTTTTTCAGGGTTTTTCTTCACCTGTAAGACAAATGTCAGGACGCTTAGGGCCCAACGGTCCCCGAAAATCATCCGGCCATCATCATCATCCTTATAATCATTATCAACCTTCACCGGTGTGGAAAGCAACGGAAATCTACCGCACCTGTAATTCCCCAGTAAAGGTGCAAAGCATGGCATGAAAATGCTATGATTGCAGTGAAAGACCTGCCGTCGGGCAGACAGAATTATTGTGCATGAATTATTTCATCTTTCTTTTGTGCCTGCATTCTTGCATATAATCAGATCTTTAATAATAGTGGCTTCATCTCATCTCTGACTTTGAATTACACTGGTCAGGAGAAGAGGGTTTATCCTTTTTAAATACCTTTTCCCTCCTTTCGGAAGAACTTTTCTAACAAAATAATAAAATTTGAAGCCTTGGAAGCAAATTTTGTTTCTTTTTGGAAGACAGTTCAAAACTTCTGTTACTTAAGCGTTTCCTTGCCTTGATTTTCCTTTCTTCATTGGAGCGTAGCTATGATATTATGCCCAAAATTTCATCACATTTCATATTCATTGTTAGTTGAAGAGAAGATACGTAAAGTAAATTGCATTAACAGAAAAATACTCAAGAGATATGCACCAAACCTTAAAGTATCCTTCATTGCCTCGGGAAAATTGACAGAAAAATAATCAGAGACTCTTGATAATGTATTGTGTTTCTTTGTGATTCAGCATTCCAAGAATTACTTGTAAGTTTCTCTCATCTACGTAACCGCCAGAGTAAAATTTACTTCCAACCAACGAAAGTACCGTTACACTTAGGCCTATTATTATTTCCATTATTAGAGCTAGGGTTTATATGTAACTAGCCAATACCCGGCGTGCGCTGCCACGCCTAAATAAATGAAAATTACTGTGTTTTTATGTTTAGTTGAATAAGTGAAAGGAAAAATGATTATAAATTTATAAACTAACTAAGTCACTCGCACTATCTAACCCGTAGGTCATGGCCGCGCGAACATAAGCACTCCATACATCGCTATCCTGAGCTAATGTTTTCCAATCATCCCCTGTATAATCTACTTCCCTCAAATCATGGTTAATGTTATTCTCCCACCTCATTCTTGAAAAACCAACTGGGCGTTTTTCTTTTGGTTTTTCTACAAGAAGCTTCCATGCACGTCTTTCATTCCCCTTTCGTGCCACATGTCCTGCCAATCGCAGTCTACGAGACTTAGTTCTCATTATATCTGGCTTCCTATAAAGACCATGTAATTCACTTCATGCAGTCTTCTCCATTCACCTGTCTATTCATCTCTCTTTGGTCTAAAAATGTTCCTACATTATAAATTTATATCGTAATTAGTTTTAGATACTCTGTGCTGATTACGCGCGTTGTCCGGGAATCTACTTATCCCGATTTTCTTGGCATAAATGAGCTAAAAGACTTAATTCGTTATTGTGAGTTATCCGTAAAAGAATACCCTCCTTGCGTTGTTGCGCTTGCCCGAGAATCTACTTATCCCGATCTTCTTGGCATCAATGAAAGACAAAAATGGTTATTGTGCGTTATCCGTAAAAATAACATAAATATGCTGTCGTGGACTTTGTTTGTAGTTTTTTTTTTTTTGAGATATTCAATTCTATGTACATTAATTTGATGTTATTTGTTATGGTTTGTGCAGCGCTAGCCATTTTTGCGTTCAAAAGGCTACTTTTTTTTCACTTTTTCGCTACTAAGGGTGAAGGAGTTGGATATTACAGCTCTCTTATAGCCTAAAACATTCCTGGGAAACACCTGGACATTTTGCAAAAATCCCCATCACAATCGCATGAATGGTATGGCAGCGCATAAAGGACAAACAGACAGACATTCGTTTATTTATATATATATATATGACATAAGAAAAATAAATGCTTGGACGGGATATGAATCCGGACCTCTGGGTTGGTACCTCAGCGTGCTATCCACTACATCACCAGGCAAATCCAATACAAACATTTATCTTTCTTATATATATATATATATATATATATATATATATATATATATATATATATATGGTATGATAAGAAAAATAAATGCCTGGACGGGATTCGAACCCGGATCTCTGAGTCTGTACCTCAGCGTGATATCCATTACACTACCAGGCGAATCCAATTCAAACACTTATTTTTCTTATATATGTATTATACTCTCCATATGTATATATATATATTATATTCTCCATTATTACTAGATGTAGCGAGAACTCGGTCTTGACTGCCATCTGGTAGCTAACTATAACAAGTAAGCAAATTAAAGAGAATATTTTTACTTTATAGCAGTGACGCTTTATCGATGTTATAGATACATTTTTGACATTGAGCAATGTAAGCTTAACCCATTCGCTTCGGGTTTAAAGGTTCAATACATTTTCCCAGAAACCGGATTTAAGTTATTTAATTTTTTTTTTTTTTTGCAAATGCCCCAGGTTGTCTTTCGATATGCCTGGTGTTCTCTCCTGGCATGGCGTACTTGCAACCCACTTCTGAGGTTGGGGCGCCAAGAAGGCGGGGTTACGTTGCCCCGATGGTATGACGGGTGATGATGATAGTGGTGCGCCTGGAGAGTCTCTAATCCTAAGCTTAATCTAAGATGAATATGAATGATAATGATTGCGATGGCCATATGATTTCGGGGACCGTTTGGGCCTTAAAGTTTTCCTAACATTTGTCTTACAGGTGAGGAAAAACCCCGATAAAAACCTCACCCAGAAAAACTGTCCCGACTGAGGATCGAACCCGGGCCCGCTGCGTGACAAGGCAGCACGCTACCTCGAGATCACAGCGGTGGACAAGTTACTTTAAATTAAATTGTCTATTTTCAGACATTTAAAACAAACTAAAGATAACGGCAGTTGAGATGACAATAATGGAAAAGGCAAAAACACATTCCTCTACTATCCATAAATGTTAACAAATCATTACCCTGCCAAGGGATGTACAAATATTGCAAAATATATAACATCAGAGTTAAACGAGTGTACCACGTCTTCTGAGTTGAAGGTCAGTTAACTGCCGGCGGGTCTACCTCATCTTTTGAGGCGAATGGGTTAATATGACATTATGACACGATAAGAAAAATAAATGCTAGGACGGGATTTGAACCCGGAACTCTGGGTTGGTACCCCAGCGTGCTATCCATTACATTATTTTTCTTATCATGTCATATTAAACTGCATTGCTCAATGTCAAAAATTTAATTATAACATATATTATTACATTTGCATAATTTAATATATTATTTTATCTTCTCTTATCTTGTATTTTGACGTATTATTTGCACAAAATACAATGGCTGAATAAATATTCTAACGAAATTATTTTTTAAGATGGATTTTTTATTGAAACAGTTGGAGTATTTCATAATACAATCTATGACTGAAGTTTGAATGAACTCTTCAGTGACGAGGATATTGTGTGGCGCTTGGCATTGGATGGACAAGTCCTGGCTGTTGGTTGAATGCGATGGTCATTGCCTGCTTTAATTACTAGCGACTGGAGTTAGACGGTGGTAATGTGATCAGACAAGCACGTTGTAAATTTTATAAAACCGAACACATTTTTTTTTTCTCCCCTTCGTTGTGCGTTTGTACCTCGCTCCCTGTTCTCGGCGGATTGTGGTACTGCCGTTGTCGGATCAATTATTTAAAGTTCGAATTCTCGGTGAATTGAAAGTACGCACTTTCAGAACTGGCCTAATAACGCTCCGAATGCTTTCCTCTGAACATCAACACTAATTTCAAATTTCAATCAGTCTCAATATGCCTAATAGTCAAACCTCCAAACAATTTTTATGTATATATTTAATGACTGGTTCTAAATGTAGTTCCTTCAAGACATCATTGGGTTTGTGATCCTATTTGGTGTATCCTGTTGTATATCTCATGAATCTCATTTCACTAGAAGTTATCCTGATATTTTCTCCTTTCCTCGAAGACCATGCCTTACTGCTGTAGCAAAGTGCAGGTCTTACTAAAGTTTTGTATAACCGTACTCTGGTACCTCTCTGGACTCCCTGGTTCCATTACTGAATTTATTATTCCCATAGTCAATACTAATGAAATTCATTGTTAAAACCGATGAGGTGGAGAGTCATAAAATAAAATAAGCTAAAATATACCTTCTTAGGTAAAATCCGTCGTCCTCAACTTATAAAATATTTAATCTTTATGCCTGTAGTCCTTTCAGAACATCCGTCCCATCTTCAGCAGTTCATTCTTCGCTACAGCATCCAGTATGATGTTTGATGCTGCTGGTCCTAATGTGGCTTTGTCGTGACTAAAGCTTATTCCTGACGATATCGTACGCTAAGCACATAATAAACGCCGGCCATAGAATGAACTCAAAATACGACACCCTTACAACAGTACACAAAGAGGGAAATTCAACTAGAATCAACCTATTGGAAGACCTGAAAATTATCAAGGAAATAGACAACAAGCTTTTAATAAATGAAAGCACTCCCAGACTAAACAACCCACTATACGATATCGTCAGGAAGAAGCTTTAGTCACGACAAAGCCACATTAGGATCAGCAGCATCATACATCATACTGGATGCTGTAGCGAAGAATGGACTACTGAAGATGGGAAGGATGTTCTGAAAGGCCTACAGGCATAAAGATTACATATTTTACAAGTTGAGGACGACGGATTTTACCTAAGAAGGTATATTTTAACTTATTTTATTTTATTCCCATAGTTTTATTAAAATTAATAATTTTAATTGATATGTCTACTATATCCAAATATCCCGACAAATTACATGTGTAATGTTGAACATCACTCAGTACAGGGATGAAGAAATTTAATAAAGACCCTTTTATAGGGTACTATTTTGAAGTTCCAGAAAGTCATAACTTTACACAGAAGATAACAGCAGTTAGAGATAGGTTTTTGTAGAGGTATGAAACTATATTTTGCATAGAGAAAAAAACTTTAAAATTAACTTCTTGGTCACATACTTCATCAATATAATTTCCTGTTAACAATTTTGTAGGAAAAAAAATATTGAGGGACACACAGGAGAAAAAAAAAATGCTTTAGGAGATGAAAGAAGAGAAAAATGTTTGTCTGAGAAGATATTGCCTTTAGAAGACAGTAAAAAAAAAATAAAACCGCAAATACATATTTAACGCTGATGAAAATAGTAATTTCTTCAGATAATGCCAGATAAACTAGGCTTCTTCACAGTAAATCAGTTTTTTCTGTGTGATGTACGTACTATGGTTAAATAAAACTCTACTGGGGTACTTAACTATGAATGTGTACAATATGTGACTTATGTTTAGTTCCTTTGTTTTACTTCTCGATTAAAACTGAATTTTGTAGAGTGTAATCTGTTGGTATTAATAAGCTATTAGTTTATGCTGATGATGTAGTACTATTGGCCGATAGTCAGGAGATACTAAAGGACAACACGCACACACTATTAAGTAAACCTAAGAAATTAGGACTGGAAGTAAATATGGTCACACTTAGAAATACATTATATAATGGAAATGGACAGCTAATGACAAATGAGGGAAATTTTGAGGAAGTGGCTGAATTCAAATACCTAGAAACAATAAACACAAATTGGAATGAGATGCACAAAGAAATTAAACATAGGCTCAATATTGGAAATGTTTGCTGTTACGCATTACAGAGACTTTTGATGTCCCAACTCCTTTCAAAAAACGTTAAACTCTATAAAACTATTATTCTACCAGTTATATTATATGGATGTGAAACATGGACTCTTACTTTGAGGGAGGAAAGGAGATTACGTATATTTGAGAATAAAGAACTTACGAAAAAATTTTGGAAAAAAAGAGATATGAACAGACAGGTGAATGAGAAGACTACATAACAGTGAACTAGCCTACATGGTCTTTATAAGAACTCAGATATAATAAGAACAGTTAAGTCTCGTTGACTGCGATGGGCAGGACATGTGGCACGTATGGGGAATGAAAGACGTGCATGGAAGCTTCTTGTAGCAATAAATAATAAATAAATAAAGCCTGATATGTCCCTTTAGGGCAAAGGCCTCCCTGTACAGGTGTTAAGCTCTATTGTGAGTGTCACCCGGTGAGCTACTCCTTGGTGAGAAGTTGACTTGGATGTAGCACTTGATTTGTATACACTGTCTGTTCTGTGATACCAAAGGGAAAACACTCAATTGGTAGACCAAGAATGAGGTAGGAGAATAATATTAACTATGATTTGAGGGAAGTAGATTATACAGGTAATGATTGGAAAGCATTAGCTCAGGATAGGGATGTTGAGAGCTTATGTATGCGCGGCCATAAACCTACGTGTTCGATAGTGCCAGTGAGTAAGTAAGTAAGTAAGTAAGTAAGTACGTAAGTAAGTAAGTATTTTTTTTGTAATACCGTACTAATTCATCAACACTTATTTTATAATGACCCTGTTATAACAATACAAACTATCAGGGCCTGCAAATATTGTTATACTGAGGTTTGATTGTTTGACAAGCGCAAGCCAGAAGATAATTATTAAATTTCCCGTAGCCCCTTTGGCATCGCAAACAACATGGCTATTTATTTATTTCCAGCTAAATACGAATAGTGGAAATTATTAAGCACAACATATCCTTCAGTCAAAGTTTAAGCCACGCATAATTCAATTGCTAAATATATATATTTCTCAATTATAATAATTATTTTATTTTAATTTTAATATTGTATTAGTAGTCACTTCTCTTGGAAGCATACGGCCTTCGAGAAAGAAGCCACCAAATTCTGTTCTTGGCTAAATTCTTGACTTCTTCATTCCAGCTTTTTCCTTGTTGTTCAGTTTCTATTACTATTGTGCTATGCAATGTATTTTTTCTTCCAATTTTCCTAAACAATTCCTATGGGCTCTATTCTAGAGTTGTCCTTGGCACACATTCTATTTCTCTTCTGAGAGAATGTCCAATCCATTTACGATATTCAATATTCTTCCACATTTCATTTTGTGATTTTATTTTCTATGATGTGCTTCGTTTTATATGGTTTTGGCCAGCAGATTTTCAAAACAGTTATGAGGCATCTATTTACATATGCCTGCAATTTTTTACATGATGTAGTTGTACTTTTCCAAGATTCACACTCATATAATAATATACTTTTCACATTGTTACCGAATAGCCTTCATTTATTCCAGTTTGAGAAATCAGTAATAACGGCTGGGGGACTCGACATACTGACTATATATCGCTCCATGTACGGGTTCTATGATCCTCTAGCTCTGTAAATAGCACATGTGGATGTGACGCCAGCAGCCGGATGGTAAGCTAAAGATCTTCTAGACCTGTCGTGTCATGCAGTCTTAATTTATTATTAAATATCCTCAACTCGTGTTCAACTCAGGGTCGGGTCGAGAAATGAGATGAAATGAAGCCCCTATATTTATAGAGGTCTGTGAATGACAAGGGTGCCGGCCGACTAGTCACCGGGGCGGATGAACGAAATGAAACGAAATGGATGAGATGAGTATGGAGAAATGGTGGAATGATATTGTGGCAGGGGAAAAACGGAGAAAAACCCCAATAAAAATCTGCCCAAGTTCCGTTTCTTCTACCACGAAACCCACATGGAGTGACCGAGACTCGATCTCGGGACCACAGCGGGAGGCGAGCTTCTAACAGCTTGCGCCACGGAGCCGCCTAATTTATTATTATGTTACATTATTACGAAAAAAAGTTTATTCTCCAAGTTGTAAACAGAGTGGAAAAAACTGTAGATTCTCGAATGGAGAATGACGGTTTTTTGTGACTATTTAACTCATGCCACAAATGCTAGTCAATGACCAATCACGTTTCAATGAATGTTTTTTACAACCAACGACAGTCGTGTTTCACCTCGCTCTTTATCGATTTCTCTTTATCAGCTCCTGCTTTTATGATAAAGAAAGTTCCTCCTTTTTAATGTTCTGAACAGGACAGAACATTATTTTTCTCCAACAAATACATTGAATATAGCAAATAATGAACAGATTCCTTGATTTTACTGAGTTGTTTACTAAAAAAATAAACGAATAACCCGTAAAGTTGATTATGATAAATAGTTTGATGTGTTTCATTATTTCTCCACTTGGGTGCACTCTTACAATATTGCGATCTTATTTGGCAATAAATAATATGATCAAGCAGCAGTGAATGAACATAACCTCACATTTCTGATTTGTTTTCAACCATCGCCGTTTAAATTAAATATATAGGCCTAAATAATTTAAAATAACTATAGTTAAACAATGATTTGTGACTAAAGAGCTTAATTTTATTCGTTAAATAATCCTAACAAATGCCACTCTTGATTCCCAAATTCTCTAGATAAATTGGAAATCACTCGTGGCATTACTTATGAAAAATATTACTAATGGGGTAACCAACAAGAGCTATATACATGCAAGCAGAACATTCTGAGTCGTTTCATAGCATGCACTCTCGTGAGTAGGTTTTTGGCAAAATGCTAATGTTTTAATGAAAATTTGATATTCTTTCATATTCCAGTGCTGAAGAAAAACAGGTCTTACTCCATACTTAGTGAAATTAGCAAAGTTCTCGAAGGTTAGACCAACATTACTCCCACTGATTTCCAACTACCAAATGTAGCGCGATACATATAGACTACTTCGCGTAATGTAGAGCAAACTTCTTCATCGTACGAACAGGCGTAATAGTCTACTATCAGAAAATATAGAAAAGTTACAATTATGTATTGTGAACAGTGGTGATAATTATTTAATATTAATGTTACATGTACATTTACAGACGTTAAATATCTTTATGCAGAACGGCCTTAGGATAGTATTTCTGCCAGGTAAAATAAAGCAATTATTAATATTTTATTAACACTTATTATTATCATCATCATCATCATTGTCATCAATATCATTATTGTAATTATAACTATTGTAATTATTATGAATATTATTACTATTATTACTATTATTGTTATTACCATTATAATTTTAAGATTTTAAGATTTTAAGATTTTAAGATTTATTTAGCCTGGTGGAGTTAAGGCCATGTGGCCTTCTCTTCCACTCACCAGGACAAACAATATATTACATAAGAATATAACAATCTTAATTAACTCTAATATTAAACACTAAGTAAAAATTTGATCAAAAGATAATATCTAATATACATATTACGATCTATAATACAACCAGTTAATATTAGTTAAAATTAAGACTGAAACTAATAATAAAATGTATACAAGCAAGACATATTAAATTGTCCCTGTCTAGTGTATATAAAAAACAGGAAAATAATGAGATATAGAAAACTAATTTTACGATTATACAATATTTAAAACAAAACAAATAAAAATATATTGTTATTCTTAATATTATTTACATAAATAATATAATATATTAATATTGCTAAAAGAATACTATCAGTGAGGTGTATAAGTCAGTTTGTTATTAAATAATTCTTTAGTTTGTTTTTGAAGGATGTTATAGTTTGACAGTCTCTGACATAGGGTGGAAGGGAATTCCATGTTTTGGTAAGTGACACCGTAAAAAGATAATGAATAATATACAGTGTGATGAGGCGGGATATAAAGGACAATGTGCTGATGGGATCGAGTGTCAAGATTATGTGTGTCCGATAGTCTGATGAAGCGCGCGTGATAAATAATTAGGCGATGATGTGTGAAGTATTTTATAGAGAAGGGATAGGGAATGGACAGTTCTACGATCTCTTAGACGAAACCACGATAATTGTTCCAGGGACGGTGTAACATGGTCAAATTTGCGAATACCACAAATAAAACGTGCGCAAGAATTATGAACACGTTGAAGTCTTTGAGTGGAAATAATATTTAAGTCTGTAAAAAGAGTGTCACAATAATCAAAATGGGGCATTGCAAAGTGTTTCTACTAACATTTTCCTAAGGGCGAATGGCAAACAATTTCGTACACGATTTAATGAATGTATTAGTGAGAAGACTGTTTTGCATGTATGGTTTATTTGTGTATTCCAATTTAAGTTTTTGTCAATAAATACTCCTAGAATTTTTACTGTCTCACTATAAGGGATTTGAACTCCGTTTAGTGACACATAATATAGAGCGGTTAAGGTAGGAAGCCTTGGCGCAGAGCTACGGGACTTGCGCTGGTTCGAGTCCCCATGGGGAAGAAATTTTCTCATGGTATTTCGGCCAGTATGGGACCGGTGCCCACCCAGCATCGTGAGGCAATTGGGTAGCTACAATAAGTAGCGGCTCCAGGTTGAGGAACCAGCTATAACGGCTGGGGGACTCGACATGCTAACCACATATCACCCCTACACTGGCTGTTGATCATCTACCTCTGTGATTGACACATGTGGATCTGAAGGGCCAGCAGCCGGCTGGTAAAAGGGCAACCGCTGAAAAGTAGAAAGACCCTCAATCGGATCGAACCATTATTGATATTACCATTATTATATTACCATTATTATTATATTATTATTATTATTATTATTATTATTATTATTATTATTATTATTATTGTCCACCGCTGTGGTCTCGAGGTGAGCGTGCTGCCTTGTCACGCAGCGGGCCCGGGTTCGATCCCCGGTCGGGGCAGTTTTTCTGGGTGAGGTTTATCGGGGTTTTTCCTCATCTGTAAGACAAATGTCAGGAAAACTTTAAGGCCCAAACGTTCCCCGAAATCATATGGCCATCATCATTATTATCATGATCATCATCCTTCACCGATGTGGAAAGCAACGGAAAACTACCACGCGTACTTTTCCCTAGTAAAGCTGCGATGGACCTTCGGGCAGAATTACTATGGATGGATTATTACTACTATATTATTATTATTATATATTATTATTATTATTATTATTATTATATTATTATTATTATTTTATTATTATTTATATTATTATTATTATTATTATTATTATATAAGTTTCAAATATTTGGGCTGTGATATTGGCTACAATGTGGAAAGAGATATTGACTCCAAAATAAATAAATTTCAGACGGTGTGTGGAACAATACAGAGAACATTCAAAAATAAAATTAGAAAAGAAACCAAGATAAAAATGTATAATGTTATGGCGGTTCCCACATATTGTATGGATGTGAAACTTGGGCTCCAGTGAAAAGACAGAAGGATAGAATACAGACGGCAGAGATGCGGTTCCTAAGACAAGTAAAAGGATGTACAAGACTTGATAGAATAAGAAATGAGGATATAAGAGAAGAATTGAAAGTACAGCCTTTATTGGATAAAGTCACGAATTACAGACAGAAATGGATTGATCACATGGATGGAATGAGCAAGGAGAGATATCCATTGTTAGCCAGAAATTATCAAGCAAGAGGAAGGCGTGATGTTGGAAGACCTAGAAGACGTTGGGCTGATGCATTATGAAGTCGGAACGGGCAATTGCCTAATCCCTGGAGTGATGATGATGATGATGATGATTATTATTATTATTATTATTATTATTACTATTATTATTACCATTATTATCAATATCAACATCAAGATTATTATTATCATTATTGTGATTATTTTTATCATTATCATTATAATTATCAACAATATTATTATCATTATTATCATCATTATCATCATTATCAATATCGTCACTATTATTATTATTATTATTATTATTGTAAGATTGAAATTTATATATTTCATTTCTTGGCGATAACGTAGCAAAAATAAAAGCGTTTTCGCTTACAAAACTGATTATATTAGGTCAGTTCTTAAGTTGAATGTGAAGTAAACCATTCTGAATTGAAAGCTGCACGTATTGGCGTTTGGTAACGTTGCGAATCTTGCAACGAAGGATACATTTTAATTAATGACGTCTACTTTTTTTGTAGATTTGTACTTGTTTCGTGTCAGCGAACACAGTGAGCCTGATAGAATAGGCAGATCGTTTCACAGAGAACTACAAATTCTCTGTCTGCTAATTATATATGGATCATTCCATCGTAACGAACGTCATATTTTCTCTATACATTTCTTTACCCTCTCTTATACATATATATATATATATATATATATATATATATATATATAAATGAGTGTCCGTCTGTCTGTCTATCATTATGAACTCAAAGCTACTTGACAGATTTGAATGGGGTTTCTTTCATCATTTAGATATTTTTTGGGACAATAAACTATATATATATATATATATATATATATATAGAACATATTACTGTACGTACTATAGGGCCGGAGCTAAAAAAAAAGATCATCGGAGCACTAAAAAGTAGCTTTTTGGACGCTTAAATGGCTTATGCTGGCTAAACCATAACAAACATACAAAATTAATGTACATAGAATTGAATATCTCAAACAAATCTACAAAAAAAATGTATGCGACAGCATATGTATATCTTTAACGGATAACTCACAATAACGATTTTTTATCTCTCGGTTCACTGATGCCAAGAAGATCGGGATAAGTAGATTCCCGGGCAAGCGTAGCAGCACACGGCGGATATTCTTTTACGGACAACTTACAATACCCCCCTTCCTAGGATTTCTCCCAAAATGAATAGTAATTCAATCTATACTATTCAATTTTTGCTTTCAGCTCATTGATGCCTAGAAGATCTGGATAAGTAGATTCGTGGGTTAATCAGCATGGGATATCTAAAAATATTTACGTTATAATTTTTTATTTATTTTTCTTTTTATTTATTCAACTAAATAAAAAACACATTAATATAGGCCTATGTAGGCGTAGTATCACATTCAGTATGATATAAATACCGCACTTGAAGCAAAATATAAATGTAAAGAGCAGCGATTTTCATAAATGATGACCAATTCGTACATTCAAAATTTAAAATACCAATAGGCCTATATTTATCTTTTCTTATGCGTATTATAAAATATCACTGATATTTCGTAAAGAATGTCATGTACTGTAACTATATCATTTCAATTGCACTCATTACGAAAATAAAATAAAATAAAAGTAAAAGGTAAAAACTTACTTTGTTTTTCAGGGATGTTAGCTGAGTGTCTTCATATACAAATCAATAGTCTTCAGTTATTTATTACAGAATAAAATACGGATGATGTGACCTTGAACCGTGACGAGATAGCTTATGAAAGATTACATGAAAATTAAAAATTAATCAACTAATTTAAGTATGTGTTGTAAAAAATCACAAAACACAATACAAAAAATAAATTATTAAAGAAAAACAAAACAAAAATTGTTACATAAAAAATAAGTACGGCATACTGTGTATTCTTCAATACCGTACTTACCGTTTCTATGTTTAAAGCAATTTCTCGAAACATCGACCCCTATAGTGACGATAAACTGTACGGCGTGCACCATTGACTGTCGTATACGCGCTAGCAACACAGAGATTGACGAATTTAATAAGATGATAATTGATTATATTTTTCTATTTTTTAATCAATAATAATCATATTGCCACGGTCCAAAGGAAAATATAACCTACATGTCTAACACATGAATTACACATAATTCTGTAATAAAGTCATTGCAGACCACACGTTCTTTATTGGTGAAATCCACGTAAAATTTGACATTACACATGGACATTAAAGTTTCTTTCCTGCTTCCCAAAATTGTATATGAACTATTTATATTTTTTTCAAGTTCCTACATCCCAAAATATTGTAGAATATGAATAAACTCATACGTAACAATGAACTATTTACTTTAACTAAAACTCATATACGATGCAGAAGTTTTAGTTTTTATGTTAGTTATATTTATTTTGTGGCTAAAGTTTATTAGAGCATATAAATCATAACCTTCTATCTTCAAGCCACAGTTGGTTCAAAAACATTCAAGACTAAAAGTGTATAAAACACTAGCTCTTCCAACTCTTTTGTACGGTAGCGTTGAAACAGGAGGATATACAGAGACTTAGATCTGCTGAAATGAGATATCTTCGGAGGACTGCAGGATACACACTACTAGATCACAAAAAAAAAAGAAGACGTCTTAGAAGAATTACACATGGAACCTTTAGAAAACAAAATTTCTAATTATAAGTCAAGATGGATGCAACATGTTCATTGAATGGAAGATCACAGGATACCCAAACAAATGTTAAGATATCAAACTGCAGGAAGAAGAAGACCAGGACGTCCACTCAAAAGATTTTTGGATGATGTTTATCTTGAGGCTGAAACAGGTCAACAAATGACCTAAATTCGTGAATGTACTCTGACGATGACGAACTCATAACTTATATTGTAACTCATCTTACGTATACTATATTCACAATTACTTGTTGAAATAAAATTAAAAAATGAAGTGAACATCATTCACAGAGATTAATATGTTATTCTCAGACTTTAAAAAATGATGTCATTCTATAGTTACGCCAGTTACCGGTATAAAACCGTACATTTTAAGTATAATATTATTGAAGACAGTAATTCCATATTTTCTGTTAAAAAGATTGAAACCTATAAATAAATGTTTTGAACAGAAAGGTAGTGTCCTACTAAACGAAGTCTAAAAAAGTAAATTGCTGTTTTATTTCTCACATTTGTTATGTCAGTTACCATTGAATTCACTTATATCAAAAACACTAAGCCAACATCTGAAAGGAAAATATTGATTAGAATGCTAAAATCGTGCAAAGAGAACGGAATTTGGACAATGAGAAAAGTATATACAAATATTGTCAGTTTACAAAATCACAGATAATATGCTAGCTTGGTTGTGTAAGGAAGATGCTTATACGAAGACACCCTATAATATATTACGATGCGAGTTGGGAAGTGGATTTAACAGAATTGAGGAATATGTTTAAAATCGAGCGACAGCGAGGTTTTTAATTTCCGAGTGTGGGCAATGGTTATTAGTTGAAAAGTACTGGAGGCCGTGAGACCAATTAGTGAAAAAATGGCGGCAAGTTCGTATTTATTGTTTCAAATAAAGTTCAGTTCATTTAAAATGCAGTGAATTGTTTCATATAATGTATGTTAACACTACCTTTTCGATATCTTTTGCATATACAATATACGTAGTATACATAGAGGGCAGTCCACCGCTGCTGTGGTCTCGAGGTAGCATGCTGCCTTGTCACGCAGGGGCCCTGGTTCGATCCCCGGTCGGGCCAGTTTTTCTGGGTGAGATTTTTATCGGGGTTTTTCCTCACCTGTAAGACAAATGTCGGGAAAACTTTAAGGCCCAAACGGTTCCCGAAATCATATGGCCATCATGATCATTATCATCCTTATCATTATGATCATCATCTTCGTCCTTCACCGGTGTGGAAAGCAACGGGAAACTACCACACCTACAATTCCCTAGTAAAGCTGCAAGCATAGCATGAAAATGCTATAATTGTAGTGAAGGACCTGCCTTCGGGCAGAATGACTATGGATGACATAGAGGGCAGTGGTTTTACTTCCCACACGCGGTTTATAGTAGGTAATATTGCAGTACCGTTATTTTATTACAGCGTAGATATTTAGGTTGAGAACCCCGAAATGTAGGAAGTTGAACTTTCAATCATGGTCGCCATTGCTGTAAGTATGACAAACGCACTATCGCGTAAAAAATAAATTTTAGATTGTATTAATCACAGATGATAAAATGATCTGGTACGACTTAAGAGAGATGGAAATAAAAAACTGAAAATCTCTATCACGAAATAGAATAGAATGAGGCGGGGGGATAGTTGAGAAGGCCAAAATATTTGAATGGAAATGTCCGAAGAAAAAGCCAACATCCCAGGAACAACCTGTGGAGTATGACGGTAAAATTCTGTTCATCCCTGTATTTATTCATACATATGCAAACTAAAGCAGACAATTTGCTTAATGCAATGTATTTAAACAATCCATCATGTTGGCGCAAATAACATAAGGCAACAATAAATTGGTTAAACGTCATTTCTGTATATATGCATATTAAATAACCTCAAAACAACGTAACAATGTAATTATTCCACTCCTGGATCTTTGTTGTCTCTCTGATTTGTTTTCAGGTTTGACATTGACGTGGGTATACACAAGAAAGTTTGGACTCACTAAACCTTCATCTTAAAAGTCTACGGTTATGTTTATATCAATCATGGAATGGGCCCTATCGATAGCTATACTGAAAACGTTTACACCCAATTTGTGTTTGTATGGGCCCTTTAAAAGTTTTGTACATATTGCATTTTTTATACGTTCTCTAATTTCTGTAACTTTTTCAATCGCGTATAATTTTAATATCTAAATTATTATTTACATGTATTAATATAATTATTATTGGACAACATGCACACACTATTGAGTAACACTAAGAAATTAGGCTGGAAGTAAATATCAATAAAACTAAATATATGGTCACACGTAGAAATACATTATATACTGGAAATGAACAGCTAATGACAAATGAGGTAAATTTTGAGGAAGTGGCTGAATTCAAATACTTAGGAACAATAATCACACATAGGAATGAGATGCACAAAGAAATTAAACATAGGCTCAATTCTGGAAATGCGTGCTATTATGCATTGCAGAGACTCTTGATGTCCCAACTCCTTTCAAAAAACGTTAAACTGAAAATATATAAAACTATTATTCTACCAGTTATATTATATGGATGCCAAACATGGACTCTTACTTTAAGGGAGGAAAGGAGATTAAAAGTATTGAGATATAAAAGTATGAGAATAAAGTACTTTGGTGAAGAGACAGGTGAATGGAGAAGACTACATAACAATGAACTACATGGTCTTTATAGGAAGGCAGATATAATAAGAACAGTTAAGTCTCGTAGACTGCGATGGGCAGGACATGTTGCACGTATGGGGAATGAAAGACTTGCATGGAAGCTTCTTGTAGGAAAGCCAGAGGGAAGACGCCCAGTTGGTAGACCAAGAATGAGGTGGGAAAAATAACATTAACTATAATTTGAGGGAAGTAGATTATACAGGGAATGATTGGAAAGCATTAGCTCAGGATAGGGATGTATGGAGAGCGTATGTCCGTGCGGCCATGAACCTAGGGGTTAGATAGTGCCAGTGAGTAAGTAAAGTAAGTAAGTAAGTAAATAAATTAGCAAAAACTGAAAATTTGACTAGATTCGATAGAAACAGACAACTCTGTAATCGAATTTGACTGAAAAAGACACCCATGCAATATTCACGGCTAATCATATCAGTGCGTTAAAATAAAATTAACTCTTTAAAAAGTGTTTATTAATTGTTCGATCAATTTAAACATTCGAACAGAAGTCGATTACATGAAACGAGTGTTAGCGCAAGAGAAAAAAAAATATATATACGTATTTTTTTACAATATTAAATGAAAACTTAGTTAAAAGTTTCCAGGGATTTTAGCTTTTGTCGTCGTTTATTAAATTTCATTTCAATTATTTAAAAATAGCAGTCGACAATTCAAATCATTGCAGTTTGATTTAGTTAATAATTCCTTTCTCTCTCCCTTTTTTTTTTTAACTCCGGAAGGTAACAAATGAAATTGATTACACGTATGTCTGTATGTGGACATGTTAGTGAAATAAAAAAGTAAAAAAGAGGCACACCTGATGTTATTGGGACCACGGAAATATACAGGTGAAATACAAAAAACAAAAAAGATATAGGCGTAATATTTAGTTTGATGCATTCTGTAGCACCATTGCCTTATTATTTATCACACCGCTTCACTAGATTCCCTGATACACATACATTAAATACCCCATCCCAACAGCACATTGTCCTTTATATCCCTCCTCATCATACTACCTATTACTCGAAATCTTTTACAGTTTCTCTTGCTAGAACGTGGAATTCTCTTCCACCCTATGTCAGAGACTGCCAAACTTTACCATCTTTCAGAAACAAATTGAAAATAAAATTATTAACAGAAACATCTCACTAATATCACTTTTTTTAACTATTAATAATTTGTTTTTTGTTTCATTATTAAAAATGATTTAAGATTTTTTTCAATATATTTACCTAATGCCTTATATATAAGCGATAGGTTAATTCATTACAGTTTATTACTTTATTTGTATTTTTTTCTTTCTTTTCTTTTTATGCATAGTAGATTCGAGCTGTTATTTATTTGTGTATATATTCTTTCATCAAATTAATTTGAAATTGTATTAAATTGCACTGTATTATTAGACATTATTTCGATTATTGTTCAGTTTGACCAGATAATTAATATTTTAGTAGGGGGCCTATGTACTATTATTGTAATTTTTAAAAAATAAATATAACATATGTTTTAAGATAAAGGTTAAAAATTAAAATTTACCTGTTGACAGGTGTCATAGTCCTCCAACTGTCGTAACATCATCATAAACAACAACAACGAGTAGCAGAAGCTCAACCTGCTGAAGATGGAAGTTAACTTCCTAAAGCGCTTCAGTTAATTTTATATACATCATTTTAACAAAGTTGCGGACTACGGCATCTGCCAACAGGTACATGTTAATTTTAAATTTTATCTTATCGCCTAGTTCAGCTCAATCGGAATTTGATAATGAATTTTATTAGTATTGATAACATATGTTTGTCCTGGTGAGTGGAAGGAGAAAAAAGAGAAGGCCAAAGCGAAGGCCCACAGGACTTAAAGACCCCAGGCTAAATAAATCTATTCTTTCTTAACCCTTAAATTCGTAATGTATCCTTTTGGATACATCAATTGGTTCAATTAATTTTATATTTTAAATAAATCAGTAGGAAACGAACAAAAATAAACCACTTTAAATGTGTTTCTATCTATCTATCTTCGGGTTTTTACAGCTGCTGCCGTCTTCCCGTGCCAAACCTCCAAATCCTACGGTCTTGGGCATCTTTGATGCTTAGCCCTCTAGATTGCATTACTGTCTTCATGTTTTTCCTTCCATGTTAACCTTGGTCTTCCCTCTTTTTTTCTTTATGTTCGGATGCCATTCATATAGTTTGCTTCGGCCATCGCTCATCTTCCATTCTTAAAACATGTCCTAACCACTTTAATTCCTTCTCCTCAATTCTTTCAATTATGCTTTCTTCTGCTTCCATTATGTTTCTAAATTTCATTATTTGTGACATGTTCTAATTTAGACTTTCTGGCACTTCTTCGTAAATAATCTATTCTAGAGCTATTAGTCTATTCTTGTAGTACTTATTGATTGTCCATACCTCACTTCCGTACATTGCAACAGATTCCACCAATGTTTTACCAATATATTTTTTTGTGTCTTTCCAAATATGCTTATCCCACCATATGGAATTTAACGATGATATTATTTTGCTACTCAATTCAATTCTATGTTTTATGTTCTCTTTGCCTATACCTTCAATGTTATCCATAATTATTCCCAAATATTTAGTTTGTTTCACTTGCTTTATTTGGATTCCTTCTTCCAATATTAAATTTTCTCTTTCATTGCAATTTATTGCCAGATATTCTGTTTTTTGTAAATTTACTGCGAGACCCCATGATTTCATATGTGTTTTTCAACCTTTTTAAATGTGTTTCTAATTATACAATATGCCTAATAATAACAGTTTTATACTAGATTACGTTTTCACTGCGGCCCGCTGCATTCAAATAACTAACAGAAGAAAACTTATGTTTTGCCAATTTAAGGGTTAAAAACAAATCTATTGTATAGACAAATCGGAAAAACCACAGAATTTTCTCTAGGTTTCTCCGTTTTCCCCTTCTATAAACTAAATTTACTACTTTTCCATACTCATTTTACGAATTTGTTGAAAAATTTTGCTCTCCTATTTCGATTCGGCATAAACATTTCAACTCATGTAAAACACTGTCGTCCATCCTGGTTTCAAGCTCGATCGATATCCATGAATAGTATTAACGTATGGCATTTGAAATATTAACTGAAATTCTGTGTCAGCGGCAGTTGTAGGAACAGAATGTTGTAACCACACCTTTCGTTAATTTCCCGCAAACCCCTCGGCACCGCGGCGCTGCTGTTCGGCGACACCATGTGACGTCAAGACCGCGTTCATAAATTGTGTGTTAACACTAAATTTAT
The DNA here is from genome assembly GCA_030220185.1 of Diploptera punctata. Lineage (NCBI taxonomy): Eukaryota > Metazoa > Arthropoda > Insecta > Blattodea > Blaberidae > Diploptera > Diploptera punctata. The sequence continues at coordinate 176,591 of JASPKZ010008044.1, read as the reverse complement.
TTCCCTCTGTTAAATCACTAGGAGAACATACCTCTTTCTGACCACTGTATTTTGTGTCACGTGGAGTGGGGAGGATAAAAAAAGATCCATTCTTCTCTATCCTATGCTTATCAACTGTAATTCGTCATAATATTGTGGTTTACATCTAGATTCTAGACTGTCCATCGCTGTGGTCTCGAGGTAGCGTGCTGCCTTGTCACGCAGCGGGCCCGAGTTCGATTCCCGGTCGGGACAGGCTCCTAGGTGAGGTTTTTTCGGGGTTTTTCCTCGCCTATAAGACAAATGTCAGGAAGCTTAGGGCCCAACGGTCCCCGAAAATCATCCGGCCGTCATAATCACCCTTATCATTACCATCATCATTTCTTCACCGGTGTGGAAAGCACACCTATAATTCCCTAGTAATAGCTGCAAAGCATAGCATGAAAAATGCTATGATTGCATGTGAAAGACCTGCTCTCGGGCAGAATTGCTATGGATGAATGGATATCTATGACTGACCAAACTTCCAGAGACAGTCCCCAAAAAATCACTCGGAACATAAAATTGTCCCAGTGTTTAACTAAACAAGACCCACAAAGTAGCCGAGCGATGTAAGACATTCAAAATATATTGCCAATAATAATTATATTATATATATATACCATGTAATAATTTTGTTTATTGTAATTTAGATATAAATTTTTTTCTATCCTGGTTGAGTAGTAGACAAGGTCTTAAGACCTTAACTCTGCCAGGTAAAATGAAGCTATTATTATTATTATTATTATTATTATATTATTATTATTATTATTATTATTATTATTATTATTATTATATATTATTAACATTGTTCAAGATATATTTAGAAGATGTATTAATGAAATATAATAAGTCATGGTAGGGGAATGGGAATCAACATTAATGGTCATTTACTGCACAATTTATTATTAGCTGATGATCAGATTATAATAGGACAAGATAAAGAAGATACAGAATATATGATTAGAAAGTTGGTAGATGCATTCGAGGTAGGTGGACTGAAGATAAATTATATTAAAAACAGAATATATGGTAATCGGAGCAAATTCAGAAGACCTACAAATAAATAATATGATAATTTAAACGTGTTGAAGAATTTAAATATCTTGGATCTATAATAGATAAATCTGGTACTTGTGAAAAAAAATATTATTAACAGAGTAAATTATGCAAGGAAGGCGATTAGAACCCTGAATGGTCTTTTATGGAATAGAAATTTAACCAGAAAAACAAAAACAAAAAAAAAACAAAAAAGATTATACAGGACTATAATAGAAAGTATACTCATATATGGATCAGAAAGCTGGACAATAAATGAAAGGATGCAGAAAAGAATCTTGGCGACAGAAATGGATTGGATTACGGAGAAGTATGGGAATATCCAGGGCTACAACATATTCGAAATACATATATAACAGATAAGAAATGGATGTACAAGAAACTGTTATCGATAGGATAACAAAGAGAGCTCTACAGTTGTATGGGCATTGTACAACGGATGCCGGAAGACCAGTGGCCTAAACAGGTGTTGGATTGGTGGTACCAGGCAGAAGGAAGAGGGGGAGAGCAGTAGAAGAGAATGGTATGAGGGAATATATGATACCATGATGAAGAGGGGTATGGAAGATGGACAATGGGAAGATAGGAATTTCTGGAAAGCAGGAATCAAAGGCAAAACTGCTTGTAAAGTGGAAAGCCGTGTGTTAAGTATTATTATTATTATTATTATTATTATTTATTATTATTATTTATTATTATTATTAATATTACTATTATTATTATTATTATTATTATTAAAAGTTCCACAAAGTTAAAATTACAACATTTGTCAAAAATAAAGAAATTAGAAACATAATGGAAGCAGAAGAAAGCATAATTGAAAGAATTGAGGAGCAAGGAATTAAAATGGTTAGGACATATTTTAAGAATGGAAGATGAGCGATGGCCGAAACTACTATATCAATGGCAATCGACCATAAAGAAGAAAAGAGGGAGACCAAAGTTAACATGGACGGAAAACATGAGGATAGCAATGCAAGCAAGAGGACTAAACATTGAAGATGCCCAAGATCGTAGGCTTTGGAGGTTTGGCACGGGAAGACGGCAGCAGTTGTAAAAACCCGAAGACAGATTATTATTATTATTATTTATTATTATTATTATTATTATTATTATTATTATTATTATTATTATTATTATTAATAATAAGACATCATGCCTTGGTTCACAGATAACGATACTTGCATTGTTTCGGGTCCCCTTTGGGGGAAGAAATGTTCTCATATAATTTCGCCCAGTTAAGAAACAGTACCCAGCCAGCATCATGAGGAATTTGACAAACTATAATAAGTAGTTGGCTCTAGGTTGACAAAAAACCAGTTTAAACGGCTGGGGGGCCCAACGTGCTGACATGTCACCTATACTAACTAGATGATCATCCAGCTCTGTGACTAACACTTTGTGGATGTTAGGCATCAGCCGCTGGTAAACTAAGGGCTTCTAGGCGCCATGGAATTCTTTTTTTTTTATCAAACAGATTTATCTGTAGGAAGTTTAAAAGAAATATGGAGGTTACATGGGAAAAAAAACAACAAATATAAAAGAAAATAGAAAAATAAAATGAATACGTAATTTTATGAAATAAAGATTAAAAATTGCCTGCAGATTTAGCGAATTTTCAAAAACACTGATAATCTGCCTTAAAATGGCGTTTGAAGAATTAATATACAATAGAAAAACCTTGATTGTTCATGTGAATTTATAGAATAAAAATTAATGTGATTATATATTTAAACTTTTAAACTGACCCAAACCTTCTGGCGGCACTATGGCCCTGGGGTCGACTCATCCTCTAATGGAAATGAGTACCAGGCGCTTGTTCTGGGGGTAAAGGCGGCCGTCACGCAGGGCTGACAAACCGGCTGACATCGAGAGCCGATTGTCCAGAAAAGCAGGAGCCTTAACCTCCTACTACCCCAAGGGCCTCCTGAGGCCTGTAGTGGTATCACTTTACTTTACAGTTTTTTTTACATGTAATTCTTCTGTAGGCCTACGTGTGTCGTCACTCTACTCCTCCTAAATGTACTGGACCGATTTTTATGAAATTGTTCGATGTCCTGTTTGGGTCCCTCGATGTTTCAGATTCACAATTGGACCCTCTAAACCGTTAAGTGTAGGAGTTCACCTGAAGTGAAAATTAAAAAATCGCTCTAGCGATCACAATTTTCGATGTTTCACAACGAAATTCAGTGTATCTTATTAAGATAAACCGAGGCATGGCAATGTCCAAAAATGGGGCGAAATCAGACAATTAGAAGTGGGGGTTTACCTGAAATCCGAAATTAAAAACTGACTAGCAACCGTCATGCTTTAGTTCGTCTCAGCGTATAACATACAATTTAATTAACCTTTAATATTTCATTTATTTAGACGTAGCAACGCACTCCAGGTATTAAACTAACTCACTGGCACTATCGAACCCGTTAGTTCATGGCCGCGCGGACATAAGCTCTCCATACATATCTATCCTGAACTAATGTTTTCCAATCATCCCCCTTATAATCCACTTCCCTCAAATCATAGTTAATGTTATTCTCCCACCTCATTCTTGGTGTACCAACTGGGCGTTTTCTTCTGGTTTTCCTACAAGAATCTTCCATGCACGTCTTCCATTCCCCATTTGTGCCACATGTCCTGCCCATCGCAGTCTACGAGACTTAACTGTTCTCATTATATTTGGCTTCCTATAAAGACCATGTAATTCACTGTTACACAGTCTTCTCCATTCACCTGCCGGTTCATCTCTCTTTGATCCAAAAAATTTTCTAAGAACTTTATTCTCAAATACTTGTAACCTCCTTTCCCTACCTTAAAGTAAGAAAGACTCCATGTTTATATATTTTCAGTTTAACATTTTTGGGAAGTCAAGAGTTTCTGTTAATGCATAATAACATGCATTTCCAGAATAGAGCCTAGTTTTAATTTCCTTGTGCATTTCATTCCTGTTTATGATTATTGTTCCTAGGTAGGCCTATTTGAATTCAGCCACTTCCTCAAAATTTCCCTCATTTGTCATTAGCTGTCCATATCTCTTATAAAATGTATTTGTATGTGTGATCATATATTTAGTTTGACTGTTATTTACTTCCAGTCCCAATTTCTTAGTGTTACTCTATAGTGTGTGCGTGTTGGCCTTTAGTATCTCCCTCGCTATCGCCCAATAGTACTACATCATCAGCATAAACGAACAGAAGCACGCCAGGTATTACCTAGTTATATTATATAACCATTGCACCAAATCAATTTTACTTCAATTACATAAGCCCAGTTGTCAGTGTTGTAATTTTTTTTCATGTAATATAGGCCTACATATTCTCTCAAAGTCCGAATATATATTTTACATGTACACTGAAACTAGCTGGAAGATGAGAGCTGACGATGTATCTTATATGATGTCTTGGATTTTATTTTGAAATTACTTATTTGAATCTTTAGAATATTTTGACATTTTTTGTGAGTATTCTTGAAAGTTGGTCCAAGACAAAAATGGATAATGACCTTCACATCATCATCATCTCATCAGTTTTACTTCAAGGTTTAGGCGATTCCCTGTTCCGAATTCACAATGATCCCTTCCACATCTTCCTATAATCCTTTATCCCTTTGATTTATAATTATACACTATCCTGGGCAGTCTTGTTTCTTCCATTCTCTGCACAAGCTCTTCCCAGCCGACGCGGTGTTGTTGTATTCTATCATTTATTGAATATATTTCTAATTCACTTCTTATTTCTTCATTTCTTATGTAGTCCAATTTTAAGCATCCTTTGGTCTTTCTTAGAAAAGTCATTTCTGCATTTATTTGTTACCAGGACTCACTACCGTATAAAAATACCGGCAGAGCCATGTTTTTGTAAAACTTCAGTCTTGTATCCTTCCTTGTTTTTATGTTTTAGTGTTCTATGAATGGTGCCGCATAAGACCTTCACAAGAAACAATTTTAAATGGTTGTGATTTGGTGTGTGCTTTAAACATTTCATCATTGCAACCTCTTGGAGAGTTTTTGGTTTATCAAATCTGTATCCATACAAGACGTCCCGCGTTCAAGGAGAGTCATTTTTAAAGTTTTCAGGTATTTAGAATGTTAGACCACTTAATGGAGACTTCGAAAAATATGATTTTTATTTTGATTTTACTATTTTGATCATTGTCCACCGCTATGGTCTCGAGAGAGCGGGCAGTTTTATTAGGTGAGGTTTTTATGGGTTTTTCCTCACCTCTCACCTCTAAGACAAATGTCAGGAAAACTTTAAGGCCCAAACGGTCCCCGAAATCACATGGCCATCATCATCATCAGTCATCATCATCCTTAATCTTATCATCATCATCATCCTTATCATTATCATCATCATCATCATCCTTCACCGGTGTGGAAAGCAACGGGAAGCTACCACACCTACAATCCCTAGTAAAGCTGCAAAGCATAGCATGAAAATACCATGATTGCAGTGAAGTACCTCGCCTCGGGAAGACTATGGATGGATTATGATTATTATGATTTTTATTTTTATTTTGCTTCAGGAATAATCACAAAAAAATGTCCATTCTTTCTACAGATTCAGATAAGTGATTACAAATTAATATCTACGACATCATAGAAGAAACATCGTCAAGATACTTCTTCTCGCGAGTTTCTGTGTACGGAACTATTACTCTTTTCGGACTTTGAGAGAATACGTATATTAAATGGAAAATTATTACCATCAAAAATACTGACAGCAGAGGAGTACATAATTTATTTTCAAGTATTTTTAGGAACAATTTTCAATTAAAAAAACTGATGCTAATGAATAAATCGTGAAGGATACTTCAATCAATCAGAGCTATTTCACTGTGTTGAACTTGATTACATCCAAGATAATTCAAGATATAATAAAATTAGATTCTATAAACAATTTTTTTTTCAAATGCCCCAGGTTTGTCTTTTTCGAATTTCCTGGTTTCTCTCCTGGCATGGCGTACTTGTACTCACTCTGAGGTAGGGGCGCCTGTGAAGGCGGGGTTACGTTTGCCCCGATGATAAGATGGGTGATGATGTATTGATAATGGTGCGCCAGGAGAGTCCCTTATCATATCGCTTAACCTAAGATGAATATGAATAATATATGATTGCGATGGGCATATGATTTCGGGGACCGTTTTGGGCCTTATTAAAGTTTCCTGACATTTGTCTTACAGGTGAGGAAAACCCGCGTAAAACCTCACCCATAGAAAAACGTCCCGACCGGGGATCGTAACCCGGGCCCGCTGCGTGACAAGGAGCCACGCTAACCCCGAGACCACAGCGGTGGACATATAAAACAATATTGAACCAAATATTCTTTTGGTTGCAAGACTATGAACATTCTCAAAAAAAAAAAAAACAGAAGGTAAGATTGGATCCTTCGAAAAGAATTTTTTAAGAAGAATCTATGGATCAAAGCAAGGGAATGGACCAAGAAGAATAAGATTTAATAAAGAAAAATATGAGCTGTACAAGAATATTAGATATAATGAGGCTTCAGTGGTCAGGTCATGTGGATGGAAGACAATGGATAAGAAGGAAGAGCTTGGACAATCAATTATATGGATGAAAACCCAGAGAAAGAACGCGAGAGAAAGATGACAAGGTGCAGTACGGGAAGATGCTACTAGAATAAGAGTTAGAAAAACTAGAGCAATGAAATAGATAGGAATTGAGGCAAAGAATTGTTGTCGAGGTTCAAGGTTCTATTTGTTTTATACCCCAAGAAAAAGAAGACTTAGGTTTTTAGGCTGTACAAATATAGATTTAAGCACATAAAAATGGGTTCTAAAAACTGCAAAATAAAAAATAAAGCTTAAGATAATTTTAGTTGCATAAACTAGCATGATTAATTTCTGGTTTAGTTTGTAAAATAGGTTCCAAAAACACTAGTTCAGTATTTTTAAATGTGTAATGCCACATAATATAATGGAAAATCAGTAGTAAAAACCGTTATAAGTTAATAAAAATTAAATGATTTAATATACATTAAACCTATGATTGACAAAGTAAAATTGTCACAGTTTTACTGTTATTCCGATGCTGTGATAAAAATTCAAAATTCTTCGGAAATTTCCGGCAAACTGGCAAGCTGAAAATGGGACAAACACGTACCATATAATTAAATAAATAAAATTTGTTGCGCGGGATAGTGCGTTTTGTCGTACTTATCAGCAATGGCGACCATGGTTGAAAATTCAACTCCCTACAATTCGGGGTTGCCAACCTAAATAACCATACTGTAATAATTAAATATACTACACTATAATTATTACATATACAAACGCGCGTGTGGGGAAGTAAAACCACTGCTCTCATGTATTACTACAACAATGTAAATACAAAAAAAATACAAAAGTTGTATTAAATAGGCTTACATTAAACGAACTAGCCACTGATTTTATTGAACTGAACTTTATTTCAAAAATATAAATATATATATATTATATATATATATATATATATATGTATATATATATATATATCTGAAACAATATAATATGCCGCCATTTTATCTCTAATTGGTCTCCACGCCCTCCTGTTATTTTATCACTAATTGGTCTCACTGCCCTCCGTTGTTTCAACTAATACAATTGCCCACACTGTTAACGTTAGTCAATTGTTATATATGAACGAAAATATTTCCAACAAGATTGTTATTTTTTCTACTTATCTATTATTTTGAAAACTACCACGCGGCCAACAAATATGGTACAACGCACGATTTGTGAAGTGTTTTACAAAATCTCGGAAAATTAGAGCCTCGCTATCGCTCGGGTCTTAAACCTTTGTCCTCGATTCTGTAGAAGCCACTTCCTAACCTCGCATCGTAATATACTAATATGCTCAAAATATAAAACATCAAAAAATTGCTATGGAATAGATATTTTTAGACAAATACCTGGGAACGAGAGTTAAGTAAAATAAAAGTAGCATATATCGGTATATTATTAAATATGAGACAATAATACTACATTGTTACACATTTTAAAACAATCTCTGACATCTTATGAATCATTTGTGCATTTAACAAGAATATTGTTATCTCACGAGATAATTTTTAAACTCTGATCACATATATTTTCTGATCTCACAAGGACATGGATGAGTGATCAACTCAATGTCAGGACCACCGCATGGGACAGCAACAAACATTTAAGTACAATCACATCATTCAATAAAAAATTCGTCATAAAAAAGGCGAATTTGTCCGACTGTGATTGTGATTGCCGAATGATGCTCGGGGTCTATTCAGGCCTTAAAGTTTCCGGAATGTTTGAATTCTACAGAGTGATTCAGAAATATGGCTTTATACGTTTTGATCGCATTTTGTGACGAACATATAATTAAAGGAATATGATGTTAAACTGAAAATATATAAACTATTATTCTACCAGTCATATTATATGTGTGCGAAACATTCGGACTTTACTTTAAGGAGGAAAGGAAAGGAGATTACAAGTATTTGAGAATAAAGTCATCTTAGAAAAATTTTTGGACCAAAGAGAGGATGAACAGACAGTGTGAATGGAGAAGACTGCTTAACAATGAACTACTTGTCTTTATAGGGAGCTAGATATGATAAGAACAGGTGAAGTCTCTTAGACAGCGATGGGCAGGACATGTTTGCCCATATGGGGCCTGAAAGACTTGCATGGAACCTTTTGTGGGTAAAGCCAGAGGGGAAACGCCCAGTTGGTAGACCAAGAATGAGGTGGGAGAAACAAATTAACTATGATTTGAGGAAAGTAGAATATACAGTGAATGATTGGAAAAGCATTAGCTCAGGATAGGGATGTTGGAGGGCTTATGGCGTGTGCGGCCATGAACCTACTGGTTCGATAGTGGCAGTGAATATAGTAAGTAATATGCTGTTTATCATTGGACAGGGAAATCCTTCAAATTACAACAATAGAACAAAACAATAACAACTCACCATGTTCGTGTGTAGCTTTGCGGGTTTATTTTTTGTGGCGGCTAGCGTCGAACGCCTCCACCATTATCTTCGTGGTTTGTGTTCGGTGCTAATGCGAGGCATTTACCGTGGGTTTGATTTTCTGCATCCGTCCCGTTTCTAAATCTACTGACTGCAATGCTACGTTGAACTCAGTCTTGCGGCCTCACGATCATTAGCATAGTTATTGTCCATGGGGGGACATTGGGGTTTGTTTTTGCATATTTCAACGCCATTTTGAATAATGACGTAAGTTCCACACTGTTTTGTTTTATTTCAGTTGTGGTAATTTGAATATTACCTTTCCAACGGTAATTTCATATGTCCCTGTAATGGTAATATTTTCATCACACAACCGCTATCAAAAAGTATAGCCATATTTATGATTCACCCTATATATGAGGAAAAACCTTGCGTAAACTCATCCAAAGCACTTGTCTCAATGAGGATGGATTTTGGGCCCGGCAACGATGATAAGACAAATCTGATCTCGCAAAATTACACTGAGCAACAAAAATAAACTTTTTTTTTTTCTCAGAAAGAACCCATATTTGATTCTGATAGTATTTTCTCCTGAATTCAAATATGATATCGGTTTTTTCTCCATCACGCAGCGGTTTCTCGAGGGTTATTTTGCACTTAAACACTTTGATATTTTAAATATTTAACTTTAATGGGTATTGAAAATGCAATTAGCCTAAACGGTAATGAAATTGGGATTTTTTTTTTTCACAAATAAGATAAACGTTAATATTTTTGGGTTGTCATCGGGGGACAAGGTATAAGATATTTTGATGTGTAAAATCATATATAATTGACTGATTAATCTCCATAACTTTTCACACATAGCTGAGTACAGCCAGTTTCATACCACTGTCATGGAGGATTCCCTAGTTCATATTTTCTGCTTGGGATTTCTCATTTGGCCAAAAATATTCTTTCTTGGTCAAGTAACTGTGTTCTAGTATAGGGTTTATTTTGCGTTTAATAAATTACAGTGACCCAAATGTATAAGGTTGTAAACAATCTCTGTTTATAAATGCGTAAGTAACCTTTCAAATTCCAAGCATTTTACTCTGGTCGTCTGAATCACAGGAATAGCTGGGAAAACTAACGGACTCTCTGTTATTAATAATTACTAATTCCATGGCGCGCACAGGCCTAGAAGTTCCTTAGCTAGCCAGATGGCCTGCTGCTCCTCATAACAAACAGTGTCAATTACAGCGGTAGATGATCATCTAGCCAGTGTCGAGGGCGACATGTGGTCAGCATGTCGAGTCCCCAGCCGTTTATAGCATGTGTTTTCTCAACCTGGAACCGCTACTTGTGTGTAGTCTACCAAATTCTCACGATGCTGGGTGGGCACGGTCTCTTCTACTGGCGAAATAACATGAGAAAATTTCTTCCCCCATGGAGACTCGAACCAGCGCAAGTCCCGTAGCTCTGCGCCAAGGCTTCCTACCTTAACCGCTTCGGCTAGGGCGCGTGGACACAATTAATTCAAAGAGTGAAATTCGAGGGTTCTTCATATCTCTGCCTCAATTGCATGTATTTACCATAATTCGTCTCGAATTTAAATTTAAAAACTGCTAACAACCAAGTTAGACGACTGTGCATACATTTCACTGCGTTCAGACATTTCATGTCTACATATGTTTTAATACTACACATTTGTTAATTAAATAAAAATAAACGTAGTTTATTTGATTTTCATATTTATTAATAATTCAGTGACAGCTGTTTCGGTACACTGCTACCTTCTTCAGAAATGTTAACAAATTGATGAATTGTGTGTCCAACTGATACTAAGCAACAACTGTGTGGTATTGTTGCTTAGATCAGTTGGAACACAATTCATAATTGTTAACATGTCTGAAGAAGGTACAGTGTACCGAAACAGCTGTCACTGAATTATATAATAAATATGAAAATGAAATAAAACTTACGTTTTATTTTATTTAATAATAAATATGGATTTTCATCAAGTAAACACCAAACTCAATTGATTACACATTTGTTTCTATAAGAATACAAACTCCTGGATCTGCTACACACTTTTTACTATCAATACTAGTAAAGTTCAGTAAAGTCAAATTCCGTTGAGGTGAAGTAGCATATGATGAAAGTTAAAAATTTAAAAGTGTACCTATGATGATCTTGTAGACGATTTCGTCTTGAGACAACCATTGAGGATGCCCGGACGCAGTCTCTGGCGAAACGTTGGGGGAACTACTCCTACAAGCCTCAAGACCACGGCCAACCCTTGAGGAGGCGGACGCAGTCTGGCGAAACGTTGGGGAATTACAAGCCTCAAGGACCACGGCCAACCCTTGAGGATGCCGGACGCAGTCTCTGGCGAAAAAACGTTGGGGAACTACAAGCCCAAGACCACGGCCAACAGACCGGAAATCGTCTACAAGATAATCATTAGTAACTCGGCCGTGAAAGCCTAAGTCAATATATAAATTGTACCTGTTGGTAGGTGGCCGTCGTCCTCAAATTTGTTAAACATATTGTTTTTTTTGTTATTTTTCTTTATACTAGTACCAATTATTACTTTATGTAACGGACTGTCAACAGCACGTAACGGCTTACTGCCGTGCGGACGCACATTTGTAAATAATATGTAAATATCTACTTTTTGTCTAATAAAGTCCTACTACTACTATACTACTACTACTACTACTACTATGAAATAACTGGAGCGCTTTTGGAAGTTTATCTTCCATCTTCTACAGGTTGAGCTTCCGCTACTCGTTGTTGTTGTGTACGGTGATTGTATACTCCCAACTGTTTCTAGCAGCAACTGACTTATTTGATTGACGATCTCGTATAATGGGTTTGGACTGGGGTGCGTTCTCATTAAGAAGTGAGGTGTTGTTTGTTTCCTTTATAATTTCAAGGTCTTCAAATATATTTATCCTAGCTGGAATAGTTTTCTCGGTGGATTATCGTGAGAGTATTTTCAATTGTGTTCATGTCGATTGACTGCGCGTTAATGAGATGTTTAGCGTTAGCTTGATTATCACCCGCGTGTAAGAAATACTTTTAGGTGTTCTTTATTATCTTGATTGAATATTTCTGCTTGTCCATACCAACACCTCACTTTCTTAATGAGAACGCCGCCCCAGTCAACCAATTATGCGAGATCTGTCAAAAACAAGTCAGTTGCTGTTTATAAACAGTTGGAGTAAACATCACCGTACACAACAACAACGAGTAGTGGAAGCTCAACCTGCAGAAGATGGAAGATAACTTCCGAAAGCGCTCCAGTTAACTGTATATAAAATATTTTTACAAAGTCGAGGATGACCGGCAACCTACCAACAGGTACAATTTAATTTTTAACTTTCATCATACACTTTTACTCATTCAAAATTGTGAGCAATTATTTTGCCCATATGATAGTAATAAAATTCATATCAAAATAATTCCGTGTGAAGTGAAGTCATATGATGTAAGTTAAAATTAAATTGTACCTGTTAGTAGGTGGGTGCCGTCGTCCTCAACTTTGTGTAATAGATTGTATATAAAATTAACTGGAGCGCTTTCGGAAGGTACCTTCCATCTTCTGCAGGTTTGAGTTTTCCGCTACTTGTGTTGTTGTTGTACGGTTGGAGTATACATCATCGTAGACAACAAGTAGCGGGAAACTCAACTTGCAGGAAGATGGAAGGTAACTTCCGAAAGCGCTCCAGTTCATTTTATTTACAATATATTAACAAAGTTAACCTATAAAAAGAACCTTAGGTCGGAAAACAAGGAAAGATACGAAACTTAAATTATATAAAACAATGGCTGTTCCTTTGTTGTTGTATGGAAGTGAAAATTGGATAATGAAATCAAGGGACAAAAGCATGATACAGACTGCGGAAATGCTGTTTTTTACGTAATGTGAAAAGGATACACAAGAGCGGATAGAATAAGGAATGAAACTATACGAGAAGAATTAAATATATATAAAATTGAAGATAACAAATCAGCGAAAATAATAAGAAATTGGACAGAACACTTAATGAGAAGAACAACGAAAGAACACCAAAAAGAACCTTCCTGTATAATCCCAGAGGAACAAGAGATGTTGGCCGACCACGCAGAAGATGGACTCCACTTTTAACTTTTCGCCGGAACAGGCTCCATAGCCTAAACCTTGTAGTAGAAGGGGGGGGGGGGAAGTTGAGGACGACGGCACCTACCAACAGGTACAATTTAATTTTTAACTTTAATTGATAGTACGAAGTATACTTAAATGAATAAATAATAAAATTACATATTACATTTCCATGAGCATCACAAAATACAAATTTATTACAAACATTATAATAACATATTTTATATCAAATCTAAGTTAAGAAAATTGGACTATAATGAACATACATTAATTTCATTTCAACTCTCTTTGATTTCTTTACTTGCTATGCAGACGGCACAAATATGAAGGGAAACGAAGATCACATTCAAAATCATTTTCGTCACATTTATATAACTGAGTACGTGAAAAGTGAAGGTCACGAATGTCGGTAATAAATATTTTCTTGAGTTTAGGCAGATATGAAATTAAAGCTATTCGAAAATGAAGAAGGTCTCTCTCTTTTGAGTGCCATGTTAATTCTCTGAGATTTGAGAACTTATTTTCTGAAAAAGCCTTCAACATAGCTTGCCATTTCACGTTCCTAACAAAAATCCTCTTCAAGTTCCTACATTTTTTCAAAAAAAATTTAGTCCATATGAGACCTACATCGAGAGAAATACATTCTATTGTATTTAAACAAGGTAAAGATTGTAATTCTTGAGGAGGTAATTGTTCTGTAAAACTGACCAAGTGAAGGCACTTCAAAATTGGGCAAAGATTCAGAATTTTCATCAAATCAACTTTTCTATCACAAGTTTCCAGTTTTAAATGAATTAATTTTGATCCAACTTCTGTAAGAAAACTATACAATGGTTGAAAGTAATCTGAATCAATTATTTTAAATTCGCAATAGCATGCTCTAGAATGTAAATTGAAATCTCTCAAACTGAATTGATTCAAATTATGAAGACTGTGTAATTGTTCAATGTCTAAATATATCTGATTTGACAAATGAATTCCCTGTAGGTGTGGAAAGTTATCAACCAGAAACTTTATATTAGATTCTGACATGTTATCACATTGTAGAACTTTGAGCATTGGCGATGAAGTATTAGGATTTTTAATGGTTTCTAATCCCATCAGTAATTCTAGTATATGATCATCAAAAAAATAGTATGTTGAATCAGATATTAAAAGTTTTTCCAGTTTTTTGAATTTCAGAATACTCTCAATGCATCTTGGACTCACGTCAGATCTACTAATGCTTAAATATCTTAGTTCCGGGCAACATCCAGCAAGTGTCCTTACTAAAGTATCATTTACAAAGGAGCCAGAAGCACTAAATTCTAGCAGAGATTTTGGAAAATTTATTTTTTCTTGAATTAATTCTGAAAATTTTCGTTTTGTACTTGTGACATCAATTCTTCCCAATCTCAGTGTTTTAAGATTCTGTAACTTTGGAAGCTGTTCCAGCAGAACCTTTAAGAAACTTGCTGATGGTCCACGATGCAATATGTCTAGTGGCATATGAAGAGAATCTAGTGTAAATTCTAACTTGGACACCGTACTAAGCGTACATATAGGCACTATGTTTTGGAATACATCACCATCATCATAATCATCCAGAATATTCTTAAAATTGAAATTAAGTGACAAAAGGATACGATTAGAAAATTTGTTTGCAAATGAAGCGGGCATTTTGTTCCGAAATAAAGGACTATCGCCAAAATTATCTATTAAATTATTGAAAATGGTATTTGTCAGCTTTGAAGAGAACAAATGAGGATGTTTAACGAATATCATATTCATAGCCTCGGCAAAACACTTCATTGTCACTTCAGGAAGGAAAATCTGAAAAAAAAAATTCATAGTTTGCATTGGACAATAGTGCCAAAAATATCAAATCGACAAACATCGGCACATAAATAACACAACAACACACACACAACACACACATATATATATATAGATATATATAATATATATGGCATGATAAGAAAAATAAATGCCTGGACGGGATTCGAACCCGGAACTCTGAGTCTGTACCTCAGCGTGATATCCATTACACCACCAGGCGAATCCAATTCAAACACTTATTTTTCTTATATATGTATTATATTCTCCATTACTGGATTCCGCCTGGTGGTGTAATGGATATCACGCTGAGGTACAGACTCAGAGTTCCGGGTTCGAATCCCGTCCAGGCATTCATTTTTCTTATCATGCCATATTAAGCTTGCATTGCTCAATGTTAAACATTTAATTATAGCATATATATATATATATATATATATATATATATATATATAGGCCATATACAGGGCGTAAAAGGACCTCACCGACAAAATGATAGGGATGATAGCCATGCAGAGGGGATCTTTTTTTTTGTGAAGGAACATATAGTCGCAAACACGTTGTTTATGAGTTATGTACAGATGAAGGTGTTCACCCGTAAGGGTAGAAAATGAATACAAACAATTGTGCACGTATAATTTTATTGAAAAAGGGCATGTTTTTACAATAAGTGTTCAAACAGTCGATCCTGTGCCTCATTGCATGTTAGATATCGTCACAGCGCCGATCATAGCAGGTTTCTTTTTGACGTCGTCAAAACACTTATTGTTTGAACACTTGTTGTAAAACATGTCATTTTCAATAAAATGATACGTGTACAATTGTTTATATTCAATTCCAAAACTTATGGGTGAACACCTTCATCTGCACATAACTCATATATTATGTTTTTGCGACTTATTGTTCCTTCACAAAAAAATGATCCTCTCTGCATGGCCTATCATCCGTATCATTTTGTCGGTGAGGTCCTGTTGCACCCTGTATATATATATATATATATATATATATATATACATACATGATAATGTGTGTATGTTAGAATAGAACATTACAGTATTCATTTTGGTGTATTATGCTGGCTGAGTAGGAGAAAAACCTTTAAGATAATCTCAAACAGAATATATAAAATATTATTATAATAATTATTATTATTATTACTATGGGGGTGCAGAAAGACCTGCATTTGGAACGGGCTTTTTAGTCAGAATGAGGATCCTATCCGCTATCCGAGATATTAAGTTTGTTAGTGATAGGATATCATACATAATTCTAAAGGGTAAAAGACATGATTTTATAATTGTAAATGTACATGCCCCCACAGAAGATAAAGATGATAAGATCAAGGATGAGTTCTATGAAGAATTAGAATGCTTATTTGATAGCCTTTCACGATATCATATGAAAATTGTCTTAGGAGATTTTAATGCAAAAGTGGGGCGGGAAGATATATTCAAACCAACAATAGGCAAATTCAGTCTTCATGAAGATAGTAACCACAATGGGGTTAGATTAGTCACATTTGCCACATCAAAGAATCTCATTGTTAAGAGCACAACATTTCAGCATAAGGATATTCATAAATACACCTGGACATCCCCAGATGGAGAAACTCGGAACCAGATAGATCATGTATTAGTGGATAAACGCTGGCACAGTAGCATCATTGATGTTAGATCAGTTAGAGGGACAGACTGCAATTCGGATCATCATCTGGTCAGAGTGAAAATCAGACAACGGCTATCGCTTATGAGAGGAACAAACGCTAAAGATGATTCTGAAAAATTTGAATTAAAAAACTTGAAAAATGATGAAATGCGGCAAGAATACCAAATCAAAATTGCTAATAGATTTGAAGTACTGGAATCTTCAGATGACAATGTGACAAACGAAGAAGAAACTGATATAAATAAAGAATGGGAGACTATAAGAGATACTATTAAATTGTCAGCATCAGAAAGCATTGGTTGTTTAAAAAAGAGGCAAAACAAGAAATGGTTTGATGAGGAATGTGCCGACATTGTAAAGAAAAGAAAGCTAGCAAAAATGAAATGGTTACACGAGCCAAATGAGGTAAATTTAGAGCAATTGGGTAGTATTAGACGGGAAACCACCAAGTTACTAAAGAGTAAAAAGAGGGAATATCTGAGAGAGAAGATTAATGATCTTGAAATGAATGCAAAAAATAGGAACATTAGAGAATTATATCAGGGAATTAGTATAGAGAAGAAAGGGTTTCAGGCTAGAACAAACATAATTCGGAATGAACATGGGGATATGATTGCAGATTCTAGGAGTATATTAAATAGATGGAAAAGTTACTTTAATCAGCTATTAAATGTACATACAGAACAGGACATTGAGGAGGATAAGTTACAGACAGCAGAAATGCTAGTCGCAGAGCCAAGTGCATTAGAGGTTGAAATGGCGATAGAAAAATTGAAGATGTATAAAGCATCAGGTTCGGATGAGATCCCAGCAGAACTGATAAAATCAGGGGGAGAAAAATTGATGGACAAGATACGCTGGTTGCTTAGTATGATTTGGGAAAAAGAAGCTCTTCCAGATGAATGGAAGGAATCAATTATCGTACCAATTTATAAGAAAGGAGATAAAACTGATTGCAACAACTACAGGGGCATCTCATTACTTTCAACTTCATACAAAATTCTAACAAATATATTAGTTAGCAGACTTACTCCCTATATTGATGACATTCTAGGAGATCATCAATGTGCATTTAGAAGAAACAGGTCTACAACAGATCAGATTTTTAGTATAAGACAGATTTTAGAAAAGAAATGGGAATATAATGGTACTGTACATCAACTATATGTAGACTTCAAAAAAGCATATGATTCAATTAAGAGGGAGAAGTTATATAGTATCCTGCTGGAGTTCGGAATTCCTAAAAAGTTAGTTAGACTTATACGAATGTGTCTAAATGGCTCAAAGAGTAGGGTGCGTGTAGGCAAACAGTTTTCAGACACTTTTGAAATCCAGAATGGGTTGAAGCAAGGAGATGCACTATCTCCTCTACTATTTAATTTTGTACTAGAGCATGCCATTAAATCTTTAGAGAATGAGGAAGGCTTACAACTCAATGGTATTAATAAGCTGTTAGTTTATGCTGATGATGTAGTACTACTGGCCGATAGCGAGGAGATACTAAAGGCCAACACGCACACACTATTGAGTAACACTAAGAAATTAGGACTGGAAGTAAATATCAATAAAACTAAATATATGGTCACACGTAGAAATTCATTATATAATGGAAATGGACAGCTAATGACAAATGAGGGAAATTTTGAGGAAGTGGCTGAATTCAAATACCTAGGAACAATAATCACAAATAGGAATGAGATGCACAAAGAAATTAAACATAGGCTCAATTCTGGAAATGCATGCTATTATGCATTGCAGAGACTTTTGATGTCCCAACTCCTTTCAAAAAACGTTAAACTGAAAATATATAAAACTATTATTCTACCAGTTATATTATATGGGTGCGAAACATGGACTCTTACTTTAAGGGAGGAAAGGAGATTACGAGTATTTGAGAATAAAGTTCTTAGGAAAATGTTTGGACCAAAGAGAGATGAACAGACAGGTGAATGGAGAAGACTACATAACAATGAACTACATGGTCTTTATAGGAAGCCAGATATAATAAGAACAGTTAAGTCTCGTAGACTGCGATGGGCAGGACATGTTGCACGTATGGGGAATGAAAGACTTGCATGGAAACTTCTTGTAGGAAAGCCAGAGGGAAAACGCCCAGTTGGTAGACCAAGAATGAGGTGGGAGAACAACATTAACTATGATTTGAGGGAAGTAGATTATACAGGGAATGATTGGAAAGCATTAGCTCAGGATAGGGATGTATGGAGAGCTTATGTCCGCGCGGCCATGAACCTACGGGTTCGATAGTGCCAGTGAGTAAGTAAGTAAGTATTATTATTATTATTATATTATTATTATTATTATTACAATTGTCATTAAGAGTTATTATTATCATCAGAACAGTTATTATCATAGTTATTTATCACCAAATATTTTCATCATCGTTATCATCTTCATCATTATTGTCATAAACATCATCAATATCGCGTTTATTATTATTAACAATATCATCATAATTAATATTATCATCAATAAACATTATCGCCATTATTTAACATCATCATAATCATCATCGTTATTTCATTATCATCATTATTAACATTATAAAACTAATATTATTAGCATTATAGTCATTGTTAACAATATCATTATGAACAATTGCCATCATTTTAATACTATCATTATGAACATTGTCATCATTATTAACACTATTATCAAGACTAACATTATATCATCAATGTCGTCATGCATTATCATTATGGAGTAGATGAGGAGGGGCAGGAGAAACACGAAGAAGAAGAAGAAGGAGAAGAACGAAGAAAGACAGGAGAAAAGGATAGAATAATTAGAATAATAAGTAAGATATAAGGAGTAAGAATAAAATAATAATAAGTGTAATAATAATAAGACTCATTATAATAATAATAATAATAATTATAATAATAATAATAATTATAATAATAATTATAATAATAATAATAATAATACTAATTATAATAATAATAATTATAATAATAATAATTATAATAATAATAATTATAATAATAATAATTATAATAATAATAATTATAATTAATAATAATTATAATAATAATAATAATTATAATAATAATAATAATAATTATTATTATTATTATTATTATTATTATTATTATTATTATTATTATTATTTATTATTATTATTATTATTAGAATGGAAGAAGAAGAAAGAATATCAAAGAAGATCCTTAATTGGAAATCTAATTGAAGAAGTGGAAGAGGCAGCCCTAGAGAACGATGGATGGATGGAGTGAACAGAAGTATGGAAGCTAGAGATTTGAGGGAAGAAGATGCTTTAGACAGGAACCTCTGGCGACAAATCAATTTGGGTTGAAGGAGAAACAGTATTGTGGATTATTATTATTATTATTATTATATTATTATTATTATTATTATTATTATTATTATTATTATTATTATTATACATGTTATTATTCATTCCATGGACACTTATCTCAACTTCTCTCAAAAAGACATTGAATTGAAAATCTATAAAATTGTTATACTCCTAGTTCTATTATATGAATGTGAAACATGAACTCTTATTTTAAGGGAGGAGAAAAGATTACGAGTATTTGAGAAAAAGTTCTTAGTAATTTTCTTTTTGGACCAAAGATAGGTGTACATATACGTGAATGGAGACTAAATAACAGTGAACTACACGATCTTTATGGGAAGTCAGATATAATAAAAGCAATTAAGTCTCGTAGACAGCGATGGGCAAGACATGTGGCACGAATGGGAATGATAGAGGCGCATGGAAGCTCCTTGTAGGAAAACCAGAGGGAAAATGCCTTTGATAGACCAAGAATGAGGTGGGAAATAACATTACCCATGATTTGAGAGAAGTAGATTTATACAGAGGATGATTGGAAAACACTAGCTCAGGATAGGGATGTATGGAGAGCTTATGTCCGCGCGGGCATAAACTTGCGAGTTCGATAGTGCCAGTGAGCTAGTTAGCTTATTATTATTATCATTATCATTATTATTATTCATCATCCGGTATTATGGCAGCTGCCGCCGTCTTCCGGAAACCAAACGCCATTCCTCTCTAACCATCCATCGATCTTCCTCCATTCCTCTGATATTCATAGCTGCTTGTACCCCTTCTATCCAAGTTTTCTTCGGCCTTCCTCTCTTCCTCTTTTCCATTGGGATCCATTCCATAACAATTTTTGGCAATCTTTGCTCTGGCATTCGTTTGACATGACCATATCACTGCAATCTTTTCTTTTCTATGATGTCTATGATGTCCGGCTCCTCTTGTACTCCCATAATTTCCCTTAATTCTTTATTTCGTATTCTATCCATTCTAGATTTTCCAGCTGATCTTTTTAAAACATCCATTTCTGTACTTAAAATTCTTTTCATTTCCCTGGTAGGAATTTGCCAGACTTCAGCACCATATGTTAAAATGCTCTGAATTATGGTTTGATATATTTGTAATTTTCTATTTTTTGTACATAATATTTTTGCTCCACCAAACAGAGTTTAAAGCATTTATTGCTTGTTTTGTTTGTGCGATTCTATTTTTAATTTCCACTATGTTATCGCCTGAATGGTCTAATTTTGTTCCTAAATAAGTGCATTCAATACTAGGTTTTAGTTCTTCTCCATTGTTGAAATTTATATTTTCCATTTCTTCTCCTATACACAGATATTTAGTTTTCTCAATGTTTATATAAAGTCTCCATTTTTCATATTCTTCTTTTAGTTTTTTAGCCATATATTCTATGTCATCGTGGTCCTGTGCTATTAATACCTGGTCAATTATTATTATTATTATTATTGTTTATTATTATTAATATTATTATTATTATTATTATTATTATTATTATTACCAATTGGAGATGGATCAACAGATACAATATTCACTCACAGTAATTCTGCCCGAAGGCAGGTCCTTCACTTCAATCATAGAATTTTTAATGCTATGCTTGCAGCTTTACTAGGGAATTGTAGGTGTGGTAGCTTCCCGTTGCTTTCCACACCGGTGAGAGGATGATGATGATGATGATGATGATAATAAGGATGAAGGCCATATGATTTCGGGGACCGTTTGGTCCTTAAAGTTTTCCTGACATTTGTCTTACAGGTGAGGAAAAATCCCGATAAAAACCTCACCCAGAAAAACTGTCCCGACCGGGGATCGAACCCGGGCCCGCTCCGTGACATGGCAGAACGCTACCTCGAGACCACAGCGGTGGACTGATACAATGTATACACTGTCATTTGCGGATGACCAGATAATAATAGCTCAAGAATATGAAGACATGGAGTTTATGTTCAGAAAATTATTGGACGAATACTATAATTGGGGTTTGAAAATAAATTTAGAAAAAACATTTTATATGGGATGTGGAGCCGAAACCGAAGATTTGATATTAGAAGATGAAAAGGGGTATATTAGAGGATGTGAAGAATTTGAGTATCTGGGAGTAAAATTAGATAAAGAGGATAAACAAGAAAGTGATATTAAGAACAGAAATAAATAAAGGTAGAGCAGAGGATAAACAAGAAAGTGATATTAAGAACAGAATAAATAAAGGTAGAGCAATAGCAGCAATGATGAATGGAGCAGACGCATAACCAGAAAAAAAAGCTACAAATATATAATCAATAGTGAGAAGTACTGTCACATATGGAGCTGAAGTTTGGAATTTCAACAAAAAAACTTAGAAACAAAAAATTGTGTCGATAGAAATGGATTTCTTGAGAAGAGCAGCAAGATGTTCAAAATTAGACAAAATAAGAAATACTGTCATAAGAGAAAATATGAATATTGGTTATTCAATAGTGGATTATATACGGTATAAGCAATAAATTGGTATGGGCACGTACGACGAATGCAAGAAGAAAGATTACCCAGTAAAACATTGGAATCGTGTCCATCTGGAAGAAGGAGGAGAGGAAGACCTCGAAACTCGTGGATGCAGGAAATAAGAACTGGAATGAGAGCAAGAGGACTGGAGGACATGGATTGGATGGAGAGAGACGAGTGGAGAAGAAAAATAAAGCTTTAGGCACAGAAAGATGTGTAAACTTTAAAATTCTGTATATAAATAAAAAAGTATTATTATCATTATCATCATCAATATTATCATTATCATCATTATTATTATTATCATTATTATCATTATTATTATTATTATTATTATTATTATTATTATTATTATTATTATTTTGCTTTAGTTATCGAGTGCGTGAGGTCTAATGATAGCATCTTTGTCTCAAGACGTAGCAGACCTAGATTTTTTCCCCTATCGGGAGAAATATCGTGAATGAGTTTTTTCCTCGCCTGTTCTCAGGAACAGCTCAGTCTTAAATAGTCCCCGAAACATATCACCCTCACAATTAACCGCTTCATATAACGTATGAATTTATGAGTGAATTACGTGTATTACTCATTCAAAATATCTCTGCAGGCGGAAGAATCACGAAGCTCTGTTTGTTGCTACACGTGACGTCTTATAAGGCAGTGCACACAGTCACCGTCCCACGTCTCATTCCCCTCTGCGCTCATAGATAGCAGTGTCACGTGCTCTATTTCTACATAAACACGGCTGCGCTTACTCCTTAAACGGGCAATATCTTAAATCTTGGCGTTGTCTGGGAGGTGGCCCCTGCATTGAGCTGATCACTCATCCAAGAAACCGTTCCATGACCTTGTGTGATCAAAATATACGTGTATGATCAGGAGTTTAAAATCCTTTCCCGTCAGTTCGTATTCCTGTATGGCTCTTATAGGGTTGGGCACGAAGGAAGAGTGCATATGAAGGAAGATGTTAAACTAGATTTTAAAAAAGACTTGACTTAATTATAAAGTAATCCCACTAAAGCCCTTAGGAGTCCCTTATGGTATTGGGAGGTTAAGGCTATCATATTTCTAGCGCTATACAATCGGCGTAGATGCCAGCCGAATTATCAGCCTGCAAGACAGATACTATGAAAATAGTCTGGTACTCACCTCCCTCTCTCTCTCGTTATGTACAGGTGCCGCCATATAACTGGTTGACGTCAGACCCGAATAGAGTGTTCTCTGTCCTTTTCACCTTCTTATGTGTGCTATATACTTCACTACAAACATATCGTTAAAAAAAACTCTATTACACACCCAAGTTAACTGTTCTGGGCGGAGGGGAAGAGTTTTAGCGCTAGTGTCGCCGATCTGCTGAATCTGTGGAAGGGATGTAGGAGAAAACTGTACATCCGATCACGTATTGAAAATTTTTAACTTCAAAAGTGGGGGGAGAATCTCTAAACACGTGTGAAAGTACTTAACATGGTTGTCAAATTAGTCATTTAAGCACAGAACGCTGAAGCTGTCGGATCATTTAAAATCACAGTATTTGTCGTCTCTCTGTTGCCAGCCTCACAATAAATCACAAGTGGCAACATGTAATGAGAAGGGCAAGGAAGGGACAGCTCTTTCCTAGACGTAACCCCAAAAGTAACAGGGTTCTCAAGTTAGTCATTTCGCCACTGACTGCGCAGAAAACGGATCATTAAAATACATAGTAACGGTATTTGTCAGCTCTCTACCTCTCAATCAAACAATATAATACAAAAGACAGGAAGTGGCAACATAGTAAGGAATAGAAAGAGAGAGACAATTTGTTAGTTAACATATGTTCCGCCTGCACAAAACACTTGGATGAGTAATATGTGAGTTAGAATACAAGTGATGCGGACGGCTCGCGCATGCGCATTAAGCATTCAACAGGCCGACCGTAACGGTTTTCATGCTTTCAGTTATCTGACATCTTTGTACAGTATTTTCTCCACACTTCCCGGAACACAACTTATCGGTAAAGTTTTTAATAAGTAACTAACTCACTGGCACTATCGAACCCGTTGGTTCATGGCCGCACAGACATAAGCTCTCCATATATCCCTATCCTGAGCTAATGTGTTCCATTCATCCCTGTATATTCTACTTCCCTCAAATCACAATGTTATTCTCCCACATCATTCTTGTTCTACCAACCGGGCGTTTTCCCTCTGGATTTTCTACAAGAAACTTCCATACACGTCTTTCAATCACCATTCGTGCCAGATGTCCTGCCCATCGCAGTCTACGAGACTTAATTGTTATCATTATATCCGCTTTCCTATAGAGACCGTGTAGTTCACTGTTATGTAGTCTTCTCCATTCATCTGTCTGTTCATCTCCCTTTGGTCCAAAAATTCTCAAATACTCGTAATCTCCTTTTCTCCCTTAAAGTAAGAGTCCATGCCTTTCATCCATATAACTGGTAGAATAATAGTTTTATATTTTTTCAGTTAACGTTTTTTGAAAGGAGTTAGGACGTCAAGAGTCTCTGTTATGCATAATAGCAAGCATTTCCAGAATCAAGCAATTGAGCCTATGTTTAATTTGGTAAAGTTTTAAATATATTATGTATATATTTTTTTATTTTTAACTCTGAATTATATGCGACGAAATTGAGGATGTCTTCATACTCCGGCATGCACTCAATAAATAAATAAATAAATAAATAAATAAATAAATAAATAAATAAATAAATATATATATATATATGGTATGATAAGAAAAATAAATGCCTGGACGGGATTCGAACTCGGATCTCTGAGTCTGTACCTCAGCGTGATATCCATCACACTACCAGGCGAATCCAATTCAAACACTTATTTTTCTTATATATGTATTATACTCTCCATTATTACTAGATGTCGCGAGAACACTGTCTTCACTGCCATCTAGTAGCTGACTATAACAAGTAAGCAGATTAAAGAGAATGTTTATTTTACTTTATAGCAGTGACGCTTTATCGATGTTATAATTAAATGTTTAACATTGAGCAATGCAAGCTTAATATGGTATGATAAGAAAAATAAATGCCTGTCCAGGCATGTTAAACATTTAATTATAACAACATTATATATATATCATCGTGAACAAATTCGTTTTAGGCCATGTGGCCTGTACGGTATATATATATATATATATATATATATATATATATATATATATATATATATATATATATAGGTTGTGTGTGTTACATTAGAATCTTTATATATAGAGTGTGTGCTGGAGTATGAAGACATCCTCCATTTCGTCGCATGTAATTCAGAGTTAAAAAGAAAAATAATATATACATAATATATTAAAACCTTTTCCAAATGTATATATATATATATATATATATATATATATATATATATATATATATATATATATATCCATTCATAGTAATTCGGCCCGAAGGCAGGTCCTTCACTGCAATCATAGCATTTTCATGCTATGCTTGCAGCTTTACTGGGGAATTGTAGGTGTGGTAGCGTCCCGTTGCTTTCCACACCGGCGAAGGATGATGATGATGGCCATATGATTTCGGGCACCGTTTGGGCCTTAAAGTTTTCCTGACATTTATCTCACAAGTGAGGAAAAACCCCGATAAAAACCTCACCCAGAAAAACTGTCCCGACCGGGGATCGAACCCGGGCCCCCTACGTGACAAGGCAGCACGCTACCTCGAGACCACAGCGGTGTACATTTATATAATAATACCACCATTAATATCATCAGCATTGTCAACATCATCACTATCACTATCACCATTATTGATATTATTATTATTATTATTATTATTATTATTATTATTATATTATTAATACTTAATTACTTACTCACTGGCACTATCGAACCCGTAGGTTCATGGCCGCGCGGACATAAGCTCTCCACACATCCCTATCCTGAGCTAATGCTTTCCAATCATTCCCTGTATAATCTACTTCCCTCAGATCATAGTTTATGTTATTCTCCTACCTCATTCTTGGTCTACCAACTGGGCGTTTTCCCTCTGGCTTTCCTACAAGAAGCTTCCATGCAAGTCTTTCATTCCCCATACGTGCAACATGTCCTGCCCATCGCAGTCTACGAGACTTAACTGTTCTTATTATAACTGGCTTCCTATAAAGACCATGTAGTTCGTTGTTATGTAGTCTTCTCCATTCACCTGTCTGTTCATCTCTCTTTGGTCCAAAAATTTTCATTAATAGTGATATTATTATTATTATTATTATTATTATATTATTATTAATACTGATATTATTATTATTATTATTATTATTATTATTATCGTTGTTATTAATATCAAGAGTTATTAATATCAGCAAGCATTATCATCTTCATCAACGTTATCATCGTTGTCATATTCGGCATCATTATACTGATTATTATTATTAACATTAGTAACAATTCCAGGAAGGATAAAATCAGAAATTCATATATAAAAGAAAAAATGCAGGTACAATATTCAATATTAGATTTTATAAAGAAGATACAATTAAATTGGTACGGACACATTAGAAGGATGGAAGAAGGAAGACTACCTAAGATAATCATGGATTGGGAACCACAGGGAAGGAAAAAGAAGGGTAGACCAAATATTACGTGGATTCAGGGAATCAATGAAACTAAGAGGGAATGGGAAATAGAAGAAGATATATGGATGAACAGACAGGAATGGAAAAATGTCTTGAAACAAATGTGTAGTTAACTGTGAACATAGGTACCGGAAAAAGTATATTCAAGTCAAGAAGTGCGGACATGGGTTCATCTGGGGTAAAATTTTTCGGAGGTCAAATAGTCCCCCATTCGGTTCTCAGGGCGGGGACTACTTCAGGGAATCCATGCCAAAGGCTCAAACACAGGGACATGTTCCTAGGAACATGGAATGTTAGGACTTTATACAATAGCGGGGCACTAGAGATATTACCAAGAATGAGGTGGGAGAACAACATTAACTATGATTTGAGGGAAGTAGATTATATAGGGAATGATTGGAAAGCATTAGCTCAGGATAGGGATGTATGGAGAGCTTATGTCCGCGCGGCCATGAACCTACGGGTTCGATAGATCCAGTGAGTAAGTAAATAAGTAAGTAAGTATAAGGAAATCCGAAACAAAACCTTACCCAGAAAACTTTTCCCAGCTATGGATCGAACCCGAAATCGCTACATCTGAGACAAAGATTATCCTTTTTCAACAAACGGTGGATTCATTTCATTAAAATAAAACTAGTGAAGTAACAAAATTCACAAATTTACATTAGCAATAGGAACACGCAGTTTACTGGAATGTAATAAAAGATTCAAAAATTAATATCACCTAAAATTTCAAACGTCTACAAATAAAATTGAAAAAAAAAAAAAAAACGAATAATGAGTAGATAAATATGCTGTATAAATTTCATATTAAAACACATCAGAATACTTACACTTCCATACTTATTGTACTCGTACGAGTCCATCTTCTGTCGATGAAAACAACTTGAAATGAAAATCAAACTGTCACATCGTAAATATTTATAGTGTAGATATGGCAAATACTCTTCAAACGTAATAGTTTAAAGTTCTTTTCCAACTTAAAGTCCAGAAGTACTAGTTAGCTATTATTAAAATTATGAAAAATAACAATGAACTACTTGGTCTTTATAGGAAGTCAGATATAATAATAACAGTTCAGTCTCATAGACTGCCATGGACAGGACATGTTGCGCGTATGGGGAATGAAAGACGTGCATGGAAGCTTCTTGTAGGAAAGCCAGAGGGAAAACGCCCAGTTGGTAGACCAAGAATGAGGTGGGAGAATAATATTAACTATGATTTGAGGGAAGTATATTATACAGAGAATGATTGGAAAGCATTAGCTCAGGATAGGGATGTATGGAGAGCTTATGTCCGCGCGGTCATGAACCTACGGGTTCGATAGTGCCAGTGAGTAGGTAAGTAAGTTATTCTTGATAAGCCAGACGAAAAAAGTACCTTGGTCGAAAGAGTGACGATCTTTTACCGTAAAAATATAACCGTCAAGAAATGCGGACATGGGTTCCACTGGGTTTAAATTTTCCAGAGGTCAAATAGTCCCCCATTCGGTTCTCCGGGCGGGGACTACTTCAGGGAACCCATGTCAAATGCTCAAACATAGGGACATGTTCCTAGGAACGTGGAATGTTGGACTCTATATGTTGGACCAAAGAGAGATGAACAGATAGGTGAATGGAGAAGACTACTTAACAATGCGCTACATAATCTTTATAGGAAACAAAATATAATAAGAACAGTTAAGTCTCATAATTGCGATGGGCAGGAGTTGTGGCACGAAGGGAGAATGAAAGAGGGGCATGGAAGATTTTTGTAGAAAAAAAACAGAAGTAGAATACCCAGTTGGGAGATCAAGAATTAAGTGAGAGAATAACATTAATCACGATTTTAGGAAAGTACATAATAGAGGGGATTTTTGGAAAAGTTAGCTCAGGATTGGAATGTATAAAGAGCTTACATCCGCGCGGCCATGAACCTACGGGTTCGATAGAGCCAGTGAGTTAGTTAGTTGGTTAATTTATTCAAATATATTAAAGTAGCCTAACACTTTTTAGACCTTCTTCTTCTTCTACTTCTTCACTTCCGGGTTTAGGCAAGAGTTGTCTGTTCCGTCTTCCGAGGAAGTCCGACATCTCTTCTTCCTCTAGGAAAATAATGCAAGATTTTATTTGGTAATCTACTTTCTTCCATTCTTTCTACATGTTCTTTCCACTGTATCTTGTTGTTAAATATCTTTTCTTTTATGGAGTAGATCTGCAGTTCTTCACGGATATCCTCGTTTCTTATCTGGCCCATTCTAGCGCAGCCTTTTACTCTTCTTAAAAATTTCATCTCGGCTGCTTGGATTTTACTGTCTTGTTTGGTAGTGGTAATCCGAGATTCACTCCCATACAAAAGGACAGGGACAGCCATTGTTTAATAAAATTTTAATTTTTTTTTTGTTTATGGGCTTTAGACCTTCTCACTATAATTCATGACGGCACGGATTCGATTCCCGATCAAACCACAGGAATTATTTCTTAAAAGGCTGGTCCCCATAGTCTGGAATTTAGACTAAGTATAGGTCTAAGAACGTCTGTGTACTCCGTTGTCATTTATCAATCATCTTGTCCTCGCGTAAAAATCAGTAAGTCGGTTTCAATTAAGCAAATACCGAGAGAGAATGCCAGATATTTAAGAAAAGCTGATGGCACTATATAAAAAAATTAATTAAATAATATAGATATTGTCTCATAGTCAGAAGTAGAGCGAGGAATTTTATGAAATTTCATGTTTTAAAACTATTTGTCAGAGAGTGGTGAGACTAAGTATCTTTACATTTCATGATATGTAGAATCAAATAAGACCAACGAAAAACTTCATATTTCATAATATCATCATCATCATCATGATGAACAAATTCGTTTTAGGCCATGTGGCCTGTACGGTAAACCTAGCGAAGATGGTCTTGATCTTTCCACCGATGTTTTGGTCTTCCTTGGTCCCTATGTCCAGTTGGGGTATATTGGAATGCCAATTTTGGAAGTCTATTTCTTGCCATTCTCCTCAGATGATTTTTCCATTCTTGTTGGTAAATTTGTATATCTTCATTTAAACTTGATATTTCATAATATTTTAGCAAAATGTTCATATTTTAGTGAAAATTTCATACTCCTTCATATTTTTCAACTTTCAAATTCCCGTACTTTTTTTTTCAATAAAAGTTCTAGGAATTCATTAAAAATATTTCTTGAAATAAATGTATTTATGTAATTTTTGACAGTGCAATGTGGTAGGCAAGTGAAAATTCTTCAGTATTCCTTCTTAACAAGATAGATTTTATAAAATCAAATAATTAGATGAGGAGTCATAGAGTGACAGTGTTAGGTGGAGGTTTTTGTCCTTAACTCCATCCCCAGACAAGAATATGAACCTAGGCCCTAGATGAATAAGTAAAAGAATGTTGGAATATTCTATTCAGGTATAATAGCTGTCAACTCGTTATTGCTACCTGAGAGCAGTCCTTACTTAGTGAACAGATTACAGGATTTAAATATAGGAGAGACTGCTGGTAACTTGAAGCAGTAAAGTCAAGTAATCCCACTACAGGCCTCGAAAGGCCCTTGGCGTAGTAGGAGGATAAGGCTACCACTTTTTCTGGACAATCGGCACTTGATGTCAGCCCTGCATGACGGCCGCCTTTACCCCCAGAACAAGTGTCTGGTACTCATTTCCGTTTAAGTGCTTTGTGAAATTAGTAAAGTTCATGTGGGTAAGGGCATCGAACTATTGAATATAGCATGATACAAGTCTGCTGCCATAACACTGTGCGATATTGAGCATAATTTTTCATCGTGCAAAACAATTATGACCCACAGGCCTTATCGTTTACTATCAGAAAACATTGAAAAAACTTCTGTGTATTACAAACAGAACTGACAATTGGATTGTTCAAAACACAATTGGACCAAGATTATGGACAATATGTTAGACCCATTTAATAAAAAAAAATGTTAAAATAATTCTTAACTACGTTTCACCATGTTTGAAGTTCAATATCAAATGTAACTTTAATTGCAAAGAGAGTTATGAAACAATCCCTGGAATCAATTATGGACTAATAACTTTTAACAACTTGTTTCTCTAAATATGACACCTGGAATGGTTTATTTGTATTTTAAATCGTCCAATTTAATGTTATTGTTACACTTGCATCTCCAGGAATTTAATATCTTTATGCAATGTAAAAACAGCAATAATCCAAACTATACCTGTTCTAAACTTTGTTTGTGCTATATTTCATGGAAACCTGTTTGTTTTGGTTACAATGTTTTGTTTCTTGTATATGTTCGGATTCCATAATTAAATATCATTCAGTACATTAATTAATTGTATTATATATAACCTCTCAGTTTTTGTTTATGAAGGTAAAGCGATTCCTCTACAGTCTTGGGAGGCCTTTGGGGTAGTGGTATGTTGAAGCTCCCATCTTTCTAGACAATAGACACGAGATGTCTGTCGGGTTGTCGGATCTGCCTTATGGCTGCATTTGTGCCCAGAACATGCATCTAGTACTCACTTCCATTAGGATCTGAGACCCCACGTCCACAATGCCACCAGAAGGTCTGGTCCAGATAAAAATCTTGACAATATCGAGACTCGAACCCGCACGACGTTCCTGTTTGCATCACGTTTCCTTATATAACTGCACTATGGCGTGATCCATTAAAATTGTTTCAGATAATGAATATGATATTTTATATTGGGTCAGAATTAATGAAAAAGCTAATTAAAATAGAAATACAGTGAATATCTTGATTTCTTGAGCTTTAAATAAGTTCTGTTTGTCTCATTTATGTGCTGGTATGCACAATTATAAGTTATAGTGGGCCTATGTATATAAATATATGTAAAAAGTTTAGAAAATAGTAGCTTCATAATATTTTTGCGTCATCATTTTAATATTTTGTCTTTACGATTTCATATATTTGTGCAATTTTCTTCATATAATTCCTCGCTCTAGTCATAAGTAATGTTTTAAAACAAAATTGTAGGTCTATTTGAATATTTTATCTGATGAGAAATTAACCTACTATTTTAAAGCAGATACCATCAGGTCTTGAGTCATATCTTGCCTACACGTTTATTCACGTTTCCGCTATAGACAAGTACCTACATGTTAATTTAGGTTGGGTTAGGTAATTCATATAGATAGGTTAAGTTAGATTAGATTTGTTATGTTAGGTATGTTAGATTAGATTAGGTACGGTAGAAAAATGCTACTAACCGATCCTCATTTTTTGTTCGCGTTTTTAGTTTGTAAGTTTGCTATTCTATTTTAGCAAATACTAATAAATAATTTCCATTGTTAATATGGTGTATTTTTAATTATTTCAACTTCAACTTCTTACTTAATTTTCAAGCATTTTTCGGATCTTTTTCTAAGCGCGCGCGCACATACCCACACACGAACACACACACACACACACACACATATACATACCTATATATATATATATATATGGTATGATAAGAAAAATAAATGCCTGGACGGGATTCGAACCCGGATCTCTGAGTCTGTACCTCAGCGTGATATCCATTACACTACCAGGCGAATCCAATTCAAACACTTACCTTTCTTATATATGTATTATACTCTCCATTATTACTAGATGTCGCGAGAACACTGTCTTCACTGCCATCTAGTAGCTGACTATATCAAGTAAGCAAATTAAAGAGAATATTTATTTTACTTTATAGCAGTGACGCTTTATTTTTCTTATCATACCATATTAAGCTTGCATTGCTCAATGTTAAAGATTTAATTATAACATCGATAAAGCGTCACTGCTATAAAGTAAAATAAATATTCTCTTTAATTTGCTTACTTGATATAGTCAGCTACTAGATGGCAGTTGAAGACAGTGTTCTCGCGACATCTAGTAATAATGGAGAGTATAATACATATATAAGAAAGGTAAGTGTTTGAATTGGATTCGCCTGGTAGTGTAATGGATATCACGCTGAGGTACAGACTCAGAGATCCGGGTTCGAATCCCGTCCAGGCATTTATTTTTCTTATCATACCATATTAAGCTTGCATTGCTCAATGTTAAAGATTTAATTATAACACACACACACACATATATATATATATATATAACGCAACAATTATTTCTTCATGCTACAGTAGGCTTATGTACATTTTTTTAGTTATTTATATTTGAATTTATTTACACTGACATAGCCCAAAGAGTAATTTATTATTATTATTATTATTATTATTATTATTATTATTATTATTATTTATTATTATTATTATTATTATTATCGAAACAGGCAACTCTTGCCTAAACCAGGAAGTGAAGAAGATTATTATTATTATTATTATTATTATTATTATTATTATTATTATTATGATTATTATTATTATTATTATTATTATTATTATTATTATTGTCGGGCGCGGTGGACTAGTGGTTATGCTCTTTTCCTCTGGTCCCGATCAAACCCAGCCGGGATCGATGGATTATTAAAGCGAAAAAATCCAAGGAGAAAATCCTCCGGAAGGGACGTTAAGTCGTGAGTCCCGAAGACAAGATTTTCAGGCTCGTAAATGATCCTTAAGCCTGAATAAAGAGGCCTCTAAGCATAATTTACCGACTTAACGCCCTAATAATACCTTAGCTGCTTGTTATATGTCTCATTGAGGCGGTGTGTTGAACGCATGCCATTGACGACATCTATGTGCAAATAATGTAACTAAAATTAACTTGGTCTAGTACAGGGGGTGCCGACGCATATGCAAGTATATACTTGATGCTAGACTTAGTTCCTCCTGCCAATCGCTTGGAACGCTGCGGTCGCAGATAATTTCGTCTGCTCTGAATCATACTTCACAGGATCATTTCTGTAGTATGTATTCTCGCTCTTGACTAAGTGTAACGAACAGATTTGCTAAAAGTACGGGAATTTGAAAGTAAAAATATGAAGGAGTATGAAATTTAAATATGAACTTACTTACTCACTGGCACTATCGAACCCGCAGCGTTGGCTATGACGCGCAACAGATCACTGTTACATTTCTTAGGTTGGGGTTTTTTTAGGGCATAGGTAACTATATAATATTGTTTACAGAGTAGAAAATAATGAGTGTATGTTTAAATAAATGAGGGAAATTTTGAGGAGGTGGCTGAATTCAAATACCTAGGAACAATAATCAAAAATAGGAATGAGATGCACAAAGAAATTAAACATAGGCTCAATTCTGGTAATGCATGCTATTATGCATTGCAGAGACTCTTGATGTCGCAACTCCTTTCAAAAAATGTTAAACTGAAAATATATAAAACTATTATTCTACTAGTTATATTATATGGGTGCGAAACATGGACTCTTACTTTAAGAGAGGAAAGGAGATTACAATTATTTAAAAATAAAGTACTTAGGAAAATTTTTGGACCAAAGAGAGATGGACAGACAGGTGAATGGAGAAGACTACACAACAATGAACTACATGGTATTTATAGGAAGCCAGATATAATAAGAACAGTTAAGTCTCGTAGACTGCGATGGGCAGGACATGTTGCACGTAGGGGAATGGGAGACTTGCATGGAAGCTCCTTGTAGGAAAGCCAGAGGGAAAACGCCCAGTTGGTAGACCAAGAATGAGGTTGGAGAATAACATTAACAATGATTTAAGAGAAGTAGATTATACAGGGAATGATTGGAAAGCATTAGCTCAGGATAGGGATGTATGGAGAGCTTATGTCCGTGCGGCCATGAACCTACGGGTTCGATAGTGCCAGTGAGTAAGTAAGTATGTTTAAATATGTATGTCTAGTGTAAATATTTGTGGTTGGGGAGGAGGAAGAACACGAAATCCGGTTTCGCACATATCCTTACTATTACCGAAAAGCACCAAGGAACTGCCAGACTAAGGCGGAATTCATGAAACCATCTTAACGCAAAGAGCGACTCTTTCCATCTCTCTATGACGTAGAGAGTATCATAAAACCGATTTTATGAATACTCTCTACGTCAGAGGGAGGGAGAAGGAATCGCTCTTTGCGTGTAGATGGTTTCATGAATTCCGCCATAATGTTTATATCCAACGGACGAACCGAAATCAACTATACCACATGCTTTTTGAAATATAGGCCTGTGTACTGTTCAGGCATATCTTTATATATATATATATATAATGACATGATAAGAAAAATAAATGCCTGGACGGGATTCGAACCCGGAACTCTGGGTCGGTACCCCAGCGTCTTATCCATTACACCAACGGCGAATCCAATTCAAATACTTATTTTCCTATATATATAACATATATATTCTCTATTAATTAAATAAAAATAAAACGTAGTTTTATTTGATTTTCATATTTATAGCCGAGCGGTTAAGGTAGGAAGCCTTGGGACTTGCGCAGAGCTACGGGACTTGCGCTGGTTCGAGTCTCCATGGGAGAAGAAATTTTCTCATGGTATTTCGGCCAGTATGGGACCGGTGCCCACCCAGCATCGTGAGGCAATTGGGTAGCTACAATAAGTAGCGGCTCCAGGTTGAGGAACCAGCTATAACGGCTGGGGGACTCGACATGCTAACCACATGTCACCCCTACACTGGCTGTTGATCATCTACCTCTGTGATTGACACATGTGGATGTGAAGGGCCAGCAGTCGGCTGGTAAAAGGGCAACCGCTGAAAAGTGGAAAGACCCTCAATCGGATATTTATTATATAATTCAGTGACAGCTGTTTCGGTACACTGAATTATATAATAAATATGAAAATCAAATAAAACTACGTTTTATTTTTATTTAATTAATAAATATGGATGTTCATCAAGTAAACACCAACTCAATTGATTATATATATTCTCCATTATTACTAGATGTCGCGAGAACTTGGTCTTCACTGCCACCTAGTAGCTGACTATATTAAGTAAGCAAATTAAAGAAAATATTTTTTGCATTACAGCAGTGACGCTTTATCGATGTTATAATTAAATTTTTGAGTATACATAATTAAAATTATTATTCTACCAGTTAGGTAGGCTATGTTATATGGATGCGAAACATGGACTCTTACTTTAACGGAGGAAAGGAGAATACAAGTATTTGAAAATAAAGTTTTAGGAATTTTTTTTGGACCGAAGAAAGATGAACAGGCATGTGGATGGAGAACACTTACATAACAGTGAACTACCTGGTCTTTATAGGAAGCCAGATATAATAAAACCATTTAAGTATCGTAGACTGTGAAGGGCAGGACATATTTCACGAATGAGGAATGAAAGATGTGCATGGAAGCTTCTTGTAGGAAAGCCAGAGGAAAACGCCCAGGTGGTAGACCAAGAATCAGGTGGAAGAATATCATTATCTATTATTTAAGGGAAATATATTATACAGGGGATGATTGGAAAACATTAGCTCAGAATAGGGATGTATGGAGATTATGTCCGCGCGGCCATAATCCTACGGGTTCGATAGTGCCAGTGAGTGAGTTATATATAATTATTCTGTACGTGTGTTTGTCACTGTAGTCCTCCTTAGGAACTGGACAGATTTTGATGAACATTTTTGTGTGTCTGATTGGGTCCTCGAAGGTTTAGATTCTCAATTGGACCCTCCAAAACCATTAGGTGTAGGAGTTCACCTGAAGTGAAAATTTAAAAATCGATTTAGGGTCACAACGAAACTCAGTATTTCCTATTAAGAAGCGAGGTAGGTATTGTCCAAAAATGAAATCCGACAATTAGAAGTGGAGGTTTATTTGAAATCCGAAATTTAAAACTGCCTAAACGACTGGACCTATTTTGATTTTCTTTTTTTGTGTGTGTTTGAGTGGGTCCCTGGATGGTTTGGATTCACAATTTGACTTGGAAGGTGGCGCTCCGATCAGATTATAGGATTTTTTTGTCATATGTATAGTCATCTGCATTAGCGACATATATTTATCGTAGAGCCATGACACGCACACTGAACGTTCGGACAGGACAACGTCTACCGCGTACACTAGTTGTAGGCCTATATAATCTCCCGATGAAAATATTTAACTAACTAACTAACTCACTGGCACTATCGAGCCCGTACATGCATGGCCGCGCGGACATAAGCTCTCCATATCTCCCTATCCTGAGCTAATGTTTTCCAATCATCCCCTGTATAATATACTTCCCTCAAATCATGGTTAATGTTATTCTCCCATCTCATTCTTGGTCTACTATTGGGCGTTTTCCCTCTGGTTTTCCTACAAGAAGCTTCCATGCACATCTTTCATTCCCCATTCGTGCCATATGCCCTGTCTATCGCAGTCTACGAGACTTAACTGTTATTATATCTGACTTCCTATAAAGACCACGCAGTTCACTGTTATTTAGTATTCTCCATTCACCTGTCTGCTCATCTCTCTTTGGTCCAAAAATATTACTAAGAACTTTATTCTCAAATATCGTAATCTCCTTTCCTCCCTTAAAGTAAGAGTCCATGTTTCGCATCCATATAACATAACTGGTAATGTAATAGTTTTATATATTTTCAGTTTAATGTTTTTAAAAGGAGTTGGGATGTCAAGAGTCTCTGTAATGTATAATTGGATTGAAAAACAAAAAGCATTAAAAAAGTAATTTCTAAGTCATAATTTTGTGTCACTCCGGTGTAAATTTACGTGATTAAATTTATACAGATGATTTTTTTCGATTAGTATCATAAAAATCTATTATAATTAGTTACTTCGTATGTGAGAAATTAATGTTTTTGTTAAAAAAATATCCTAGCGGCTTAATAAGATTCATAGCTTTGTTCCAATACCAAGGAATTTTCTGGGAAATATATCGAGGATTACCGATGGAGATATAACAGATTTATACGTATTACTAGAACCATGTGCCGCAAATTGTGAATCCACTCTTTTTATTTGAGGATTATAAAAACTCACGTACGGCCATCACAAAAAATAAACTTCCATTTATCTTATTTTTTATGAATCATAGGTCGTATACTGTCCACTTCTTTTCTCTACAAAACATTGTTAACGTAAACGAATCAATGGCGTATGACAAACAGGTTTATCGAACGCGTAACATGGATGAAATTTTCTCTATGCACATAGTTTTAGTCTCAATTTTAATTAAGGTAACATAATTATTTTATCGATCTAAATCTTATATATATATATATATATATATATATATATAATCATCTTATTGGTCAAATTTTCATTTGGTATTTAATACAGTAAAACTAGTTCAAAGCGGAATCGCATTGGACCAATTTTTTGTCCGTATTAGACAACATTCCGCATTATGAAAAACAAAAATATATTATCCAATCTTAGACTATAGAGGACCGTATATGTCTTTTTATGTACCTTGGATTAATTGTAGTTCCGCTGCCGTTGGAAAGTGAAGTTTAGTATGTACGGGCGATTTCGACTGTAACGCGCGAAAAAATAGTCCCGTTTCGTCAGCTTTAAAAAATGTCTCTTAGGCGCGTATCCTGAAATTAAAATATGCAATTTCGGTTTCAACTCACAAAGTACTTTTTCGTCTACATCCTTTGATTCCCTGAAAATTTCATTCCACACTACATTGTGTCGCCTTTTAAAACTGTCCACAACCAACCTGATGATGCCTTGAAATCGTTATTCCCTAGGGATATAGCAACAGCTAGAGCTTGACTCTGGGGCATCTGTCCGGAAATTTGGAGATTTTTTGATCGTGAACTTGTAAAACACACCTTGTTTATTTTACCATTTCCTTGCATCCATTCATTCATTATTTTGCCTTCGTGTTTTAAAATCTCACAAACTTGGGTTAATCCACATTTAAATTTAGTCATTATTTCGCGTACAGAGAGTTTGTTTTTCTTTGTCTTCAATCACTTTTATTTTTTCGTTTAATGACAATGATACATACGACTTAGCCACCTGTATTCCGTAAATTCAGAACGCTGCCTGTTAAAGATACGTACACAATCGATCTCAGATCTTAAACTATTTTAAGATTTTACAGTGCACTGGTTATTTTATAAGACAGATGTCACACGCCAAATATTTGTTAAGCAAACCTATATTTCGCAAAACAGCTGTGCCGTGAGGCAGAAAGAAAATTCCAGATACAGGTAGAAACTCTACTTCTCCCGGCGCAGGCGGCAGGACTCATCACTTATTGTTAATTCGCCTAACGGGAATTCAATAAGTGGAAACTAATTTATTTCTCTCTCTCTCTCTCTCTCTCTCTCTCTCTCTCTCTCTCTCTCTCTCTCTCTCTCTCTCTCTCTCGCTCTCTATCTATCTATCCGCCTTAAAAGCATTTTTTCATGAATTGTGTAGAAATATCCTTCCGTTTCCGCGATGAACACATTCCGTTTTATACAAAATAAATACACGTAAAATTACTGTTATTTTGCCGGGACCAATAAATTTGTTTACATTGGACTGATTTCCGCATTATTCATGTTCCTGATTAAACAAGTTTTACTGTACTAGAATTAATTGTGATTGCTATATTCTAATGTAACATGTTTGTAACATATGTTCGTCCTGGTGAGTGGAAGATCAGGCCTCATGCCTTAACTCAATTAACTAACTAACTCACTCACTTATTGGCTCTATCGAATTCTTAGATTCATGGACGCGCTGACATAATCATACATCATCATCTTAAGGCTCGACAACTTCAAATGTGAAAGTTTTGGTCTTCTCAACAATCCTCCTCCATGCCAATCTGTCTCTTGCCATTTATCAAATTAGTCATTTTCATTTTATTTAGATCGTTCATTGTGTGATCCTACCATCTTATCTTCTGTCTTCCAACAGCTCTCCTTTCTATAGGTTTCCATTTGTAGAGTTTCTTGACCTGTCTCTGATCATCCATTCTTATCAAATGTCAAGCCAACCAATTCTGAGAGATCTTATACAGTTTACTATATTCTGATTTTTTATTCATTTGTTTAGTTCGTTATTTGTTTTGATTCTCCAACAGTTATCAGTTCCTCTATTTGGTCCAAATATCCTTCTTAAAATTTTTCTTTCAAAATTTAATAATTTATGTTTTATTGTTTCTTTTATGACCCAAGTTTCACAAGCATATGTAACTACTGGTCTAATGAGTGTTTTGTATAACCTTATTTTTCAGTTTTTGATATTAATTTGCTCTAATCATACATCCCTATTATAAATAAATGTTTTCCAATCATCTCCGGGGGCACGCCATAGCGTAGTGGTTAAGGCACTGAGCTACAAGCCGGAGGGTCGAGGGTTCAAGTCCCGTTGGGGTCAGGATTTTTAAACTGACCCAAACCCTCTGGCGGCACTATGGCCCTGGGGCCGACTCAGCCTCTAACTGAAATGAGTACCAGACGCTTGTTCTGGGGTAAAGGCGGCCGTCATGCAGGGCTGACAACCCGGCTGACAAAGTGCCGATTGTCTTGAAAAAGTGGGAGCCTTAACCTCCTACTACCCCAAGGACCTCCTGAGGCCTGTTGTGGGATCACTTTACCGTTTTTTACCAATCATCTCCTGTATATCTTTATATACCTATATGCCTATACAATTCTTCTACACGTGTGTTTGTCACAGAACACCTCCTAAACGACTGGATCAATTTATATGAAAATTTTAATGTGTATCTGATTGGGTCCCTCGATGGTTTATATTCACGATTGGATCCTCTAAAATCATTAGGTGTAGTGGTTCACCTGAAATGAAAATTTAAAAATATCTCTAGCAGTGACATTTTTCGATGTTTCACAACGAAACTCAGCTTATCCTATTAAATTAACCGAAGTAGATATCATCCAAAAAATGAGCAAAGTCCGACACTTGGAAGTGAAGGTTATCTGAAATCCGAAATTAAAAACTGCCTAAACGACTGTACCAATTTTGATTAAATGTTTTTTTGCGTGTTGGAGTGGCTCCTGGATGGTTTAGATTCACAATTGGACCCTCAAACCAATAGGTGTAGGAGTTCACCTGAAGAGAAAATTTAAAAATCGCTGTAGCAGTCACAATTTTCGATGTTTCGCAACGATACTCAGTATATCCTATTAAAATAAACAGAGGTAGGTATTATCCAAAAAATGAGCGAAATTCGACAATTAGAAGTAGAGGTTACCTGAATTCCGAAATTAAAAACTAACAACTGCCATGTTTGGTTCGTCTTAGCGTAGGCCTATATCATGCAATTTAATTAACCTTTAATATTTCATTTATTTAGGCGTAGCAACGCACGCCGGACATTAGCTAGTATATATATCCATCCATAGTAATTCTGCCTGAGGGCAGGTCTTTCACTGCAATCATAGCATTTTCATGCTATGCTTTGCAGCTTTACTAGGGAATTGTAGGTGTGGTAGCTTTCCGTTGCTTTCCAC
Organism: Diploptera punctata; assembly: GCA_030220185.1. NCBI lineage: Eukaryota > Metazoa > Arthropoda > Insecta > Blattodea > Blaberidae > Diploptera > Diploptera punctata. The sequence continues at coordinate 135,253 of JASPKZ010008044.1, read as the reverse complement.
ACCGGTGAAGGATGAAGATGATGATGATAATGATAAGGGTGATGATGATGATGATGATGGCCATGTGATTTCGGGGACCATTTGGACCTTAAAGTTTTCCTGGCATTTATTTTACAGGTGAGGAAAAACCCCGATAAAAACCTCACCCAGAAAACCTGTCCTGACCGGGGATCGAACCCGGGCCCGCTGCGTGACAAGGCAACACGCTACCTCGAGACCACAGCGGTGGACAATATATATATATATATATATATAAACAGCACGCACATTTAATATCTGATTAAAATAACTTTCCATATTTTTTTATATAAAGTAAAGTGATCCCACAACAGGCCCGGAGGCCCTTGGGGTAGTAGGATGTTAAGGCTCCTACTTTTTCTAGACAATCGTCACTTTATGTCAGCCGGGTTGTCAGCCCTGCGTGACGGCCGCCTTTACCCCCAGAACAGGCGTCTGGTACTCATTTCAGTTAGAGGCTGAGTCGACCCCTGGGCCATGGTGCCGCCAGAGGGTTTGGGTCAGTTTAAAAATCCTGACCCCAACGGGACTTGAACCCTCGACCCTCCGGCTTGTAGCTCAGTGCCTTAACCACTACGCTACGGCGTGCCCCATATTTTTTTTATATACAGAATTGTAATGTTTACACATCTTTCTGTGTCTAAAGTTTTATTTTTTCTTCTCCACTCGTCTCTCTCCATCCAATCCATGTCCTCCAGTCCTCTTGCTCTCATTCCAGTTCTTATTTCCTGCATCCACGAGTTTCGAGGTCTTCCTCTCCTCCTTCTTCCAGGTGGACACCATCCCAATGTTTTTCTGGGTAATCTTTCTTCTAGCATTCGTCGTACGTGCCCATACCAATTTAATTGCTTATACCGTATATAATCTACTATTGAATAACCAATATTAATTTTTTCTCTTATGACAGTATTTCTTATTCTGTCTAATTTTGAACATCTTGCTGCTCTCCCCAAGAAATCCATTTTCATCCACATAAGTTTTTGTTCTAAGTTTTTGCTGAATTTCCAAACTTTCCATATACTTATCTAATATAATCCTGGAATCAGCAATCATATTCCCATTTTCATTCCTAATTGTTTTCTCTAGCCTGAAATCCTTTCCTATCTATCCTAGTTCCCTGGTATAATTCTCCGTGGTTCCTATCTGCTTTGCATTAATTTTAAGAAAATTAATCTTCTCTATCAAATTGTGGGTGATTGGAAAGCATTAGCTCAGGATAGGAATATACAGAGAGTATATCCGTGCGATGATAAACCTACCGGTTCGATAGTGCCAGTGGGTAAGGTATAATGTAGTATATTCTACATTAAGATCTGAATATTAACTAAAACAGCCTTTATAGAGAAATGCGTGATGAGACAATTTGTAACTATACTAAATCCTATCCACGAGGGTGAACATTGATTTTCTCGTCTCTGATTAACCACGACTGGAAATAGGGTTGCAAAAATGTAGAGAATGATCCATATCCCTGTGTTTCTGCCCTCTTCATGTTTCAAATCGTTTTAATTTTGTTCAGATAGCTGTTTTAAGCCTCGTTCTATGTGATTCGTTCCTCTTGAACCCTTCCTCCCACATGAGTGTTTGTGCACATCCACAAACCGTAGGGGTCATCATATAGCATTTAATCACGTTATGAGAAAAACTGCCCCGACTCTCAAATATTACAGTGAGAAACCCCCCGAAAGCGTATACCTGTGTACGTTTAAATTAAATATGTGTGTGTATCAAACAGACCAGCATACTATGTTGCCATATTTCATATTTTCTATGAAAAATACATTTTTCTTGCAGAAATACTTAAATATTTCTACTAATAATAGTGACAATATAAACTTTTTTTAATCTTCTTCTTCTTCTTCTGAATGCAGTATTGGGTGATGATTCACGTTCTACGACTACAAAAACTGATCTTTCCATCGGTTGAAGGGTCTTCCGAGGTCTCTTTTGCCTTTAGGGTTGAGGTGGTAAATCATCTTTGGTAAACGGGAATTTGACATTCTCTGGACGTGTTGGAACCATTTAATCTGATAACTTTTTTTTTTAATATAGTGAAAAAATTCAATATAAACTAAATATAAAATGTATTTATGACGTATTTATTATTCATTCTATATTATGACCTTGCGTATTTTTTTCCGCATTTAAGATGTTTCACTAGTTGAGTTGAGTGGGAGAGAAAAAGGCCTTAGAGTCTTAACTGAGGAGTTTTAATAAATTATTATTATTATTATTATTATTATTATTATTATTATTATTATTATCTATTATTATTATTATTATTATTATTATTATTATTATTATTATTATTATTATCTTCTTCACCATCCAAGAATTAAGCCGTTAGCTCGTTACGATTTCATGAAAGCTAAAATTGTTAGAATTGTTGAGACCATCTTATGTGTGGGCGTCCAACATTTCTCCTTCCAATACTTTTAAAATTCATATTAAAGCACCGTTGTGTTTATGTAATAAGATATTAAATATAAAATTGGTACCTGGTTAGTCAATTGTCCTCAACTAAATTGTTAAAATTCGTCCAGTAATTCCAATATCGAGGCCTTTCAAAAACAATGTTTCATCTTCTGCATTTTAACTGGTACTTTTACTTTTAACAAATTTTCTAAAATTCTAAATTATATTGAATTTAATTAAATTCAAACCATTCTGCTAAGGTTTTCGGTAGTTTTCCTCAGCGCAAAGGCAAATGTCGGAGTGGTCCCCTAATTTCCACCAGTAAATTATAAATTCCCAAATTTTATATTATATTTAATTTTAATTTTATTTTCAAAATTCAAAATGCCATAAACAATCAACTTAACTTGAAAAGAGTAGTTTCTCGTTGTTGGGTGCTGGGCCTCCGGGGCGTGGGGTTGCGCCCTCGCCTCCTCGGGGCGGTCTTCCCCTTGGCGTTCGCGGATGGCGGGCGGGAACACTAGTGGTGGCCTTTCTTTGTCTGGACCGATGTCGGCGGTGGTCATGAACTGTCATCTTGCGGGGATACTCGCTCTGGAGCTTGAGAAGAAAAACGGCAATAAAATAGCATCTTCGAAATAAAGAAAAACATCCAGGGCTGAAGAGGGCATTTAAGACCCTAAAACAACCAGGAAGTAACGGACTTCCTTTGCATAAGGGGAGACTTTGCCCTTCCAATCACTACCACTGGGCCGTGCATTCGATACACACACACTGTCTGTGGGACACTGTCAGCGACATTTTCTGCCAAGAACTTTTTCGGCAGAGACTTTTCTGAAAGATCATCCGACGGACTCTCTCGGCGATACCGCGCACTTCGCGCAAACTCAGAATCGCTAAAGCATTACTAATAGTTTACAATAATACAACAAAATAATTTGTCGCTATTCGGAAGGGATAAAGTTCCGAGTAACGAATAATTAATTTCTGCCAAGACTCCAAGCAACAGTGCAATCTTCCATTCCATAGTAATTCTTTACGAGGGCAGGTCTTTCACTGCAATCATAACATTTTCATTATAGGTGTGGTCGCTTCCCGTTGCTTTCCACACCGGTGAAGGATGATGATGATAATGATAAGGAAGATGATGATGACCGGATGATTTTCGGGAACCGTTGGGCCCTAAGCTTCCTGAAATTTGTCTTACATGTGAGGGAAAAACCCCGAACAAACTTCACCCAGGAGCCTGTCCCGACCAGGAATCGAACTCGGGCCCGCTACGTAACAAGGCATCACGCTACCTCGAGACCACAGCGGTGGACAATGTAATTTTGTGAACATTAAATAAAACTAACCCCGCTAAATGAGTTTCTTTTGCTGATGTCGCTCTCCACGTAAGCACTCTATTATATCAAATTGTCCCTTGCTCACCGAATCCCAAAAGAACCTGAGAACCCTAGTCCGGAGCCTATATAACCAGTCTATAATCCAGCATAATGAACCACCTATCCTAACCTAAACGAAGTAAGATCCTTCTCCAACCCAATTCCTCATGATGGTGGCTGTACACCTGTACCACTGTCCGAAATTCCATGAGAAAATGCCTTCCTCCATGAGACTTAGGCCCGAATCTATGAACGCATTAGACCGTAAAAGTCGTTCTCTGCCTGTACTCTGCTGAGAAAGTTGTATCCTAATACGATTTTGCTTACTCAGAAATATGTTCATGCGATAATAATTGTTGAAATTCCTAAGCTACCTGGCGAGGTGACTTAGGAGAGAAACGAATCGTGAGAATCCCGAAGGGAACCGATGGTAACCGATGTAGTTTGAAACCTTGCCGCGTAGCTTGCTGCTTTATCCAAGATGTCGGACCTTGAAGACTTCGGTCATGTTTCCGGTATACGCGGAGAAGAGGAATTTGATAGAGTCTACCAAAGAATTCAACTGGAAGAACAGGAGAATCGGCGTAATATTGCGCGACGCAGACGTCGTCGTATACGGTATTATTTGCGGGACGCAAGCGTAAATGCGTTCCTCTAGCAGACGAAAATAACGGAAGTGGTTTTATCACTGAGAATTCTGGGTAATTTCTTGCCAATATTACGAAAACGATGACTTTCATGTATGACCAGTTAGTGGGTAGCTAATTCGATCTTTGCACTTGCTCACGGAAAGTCAGTTCACCAGTGATTGGAAGTAATTTGAGTAGAGACTAATGTATTTGCATGCTGCCCTTAGTGTCAGCGTAAGTCCTGCAGCTCTGCACCATATGATGTCTTAAACCGCTCGATTACAGGGCAGGATTTAATGATATATGAAAACGAAAATAGAATGGCAAAATATATCTCGAAACAATTAAATACAATGTAACAAACAAAATTAACAGAATAAATTTATATCACCTCGGATTAAATATAGGCTCTAATTAGTGATAAAATTTAATCTATCACACAATATTACACAATGCAGAGATGAATGGATGGATCACATCAATAGAATGGATAACAATAGAATTCCGAAACAGATTATTTATTACAAACCACCAGGAGAATTATAGATTTGTATATTTGGAAAGAATTGTTGTTTGTGCCAAGTATCGAATGGTGTAGTGGACTGCACACTAGTCTGGAAAACTAGAGGTTCGCGGTTCGATTCCTGGTTCAAACATTAATTTATCTTTTCACAATATCATTATAAAACCACAAGAACGAAGAAATGTTGGAAGACCCAGTAAAAGATGGACAGACCAATTCTAACATAAGATCGGAAGAGACCAGCAGGTCTAATCGTTCATGCTGATGATGATGAGAATCTGATGTTTTCCATGATTATACATCAATGTCTTCTTTTGTATCCTATCCTCTGTCAACCTCTGCAGATGCTCTACCCAGCTGTTCCTGTATTCTTCTATTTGTTGAAGTTGTTCTTTTAGTTCCTCTCTAATATTCTCATTTTGCCTCAATGTGAGGTGTGACTTTTAAGATCCAAAATTATTATAAACATTTTATGAACTTCATAATAAACATTCATAACAGGATGTAGTATTTTCTAAGACACTTATAGACGATTTATGTAATCCATAACACTCATTCAAAACCATAAAATAATATTTCTGTTTTACAATGTATAGTATAATATTGTTATAGTAAGCTACAACCCTAACATGCCTTTGTGGCGAAATAGGGTTTCAAAATATTTGGAGATTCAATAATAATATTCTCATTTCTAATAGGCTTATATTCTTCTCTTTTACAACGTTTCACCGCCCGTTGGAAGCTCATTTGCGCTGCCTGAATTTTACTTTTGTTTTTTTCCTTCAGGACCCAGGCCTCATTTCCATACATCGCCACTGGTAGTGCCATTGTTCTATAAAATCTTAGCTACGTCTCCTTTCTAACTTTGTTCCTCGGTGTTAGGACGAAGATCGGTAGGAAGACCAATAAAACGTTAGGCTGAACAAATGTGAGATCAGAACAGGCAGAGATCTAATTCGTGAAAAACAAAAAGAAGTTGATGATGAATTAGATATTGTATGTGTTTATATATAACACTGTTCATGGCTATGAATAATATAATCTTAAAAGCAAAATCAACGTAATCTGAACATGCGGTAATGATACAATATGGTTTCTTTGAAATTGAGCTGCATCATACACCTATAAATAGGATTCACAGCAAATTCTGGGAATTGAAGTGCAATAATACAATATCCGAAGGGAATTAACAAGACTTTATCGTATTACACAACTAAAGGGCGTGTGAATATCACATCGATTAACAGGCTAATACAACTATTCACTGAGTGTGAAAATCTGTATTACTCCACTTGCATCTCTCTGACCAGGGTTTATTAACTTTTATCGCAGTCGAACCTGTATCTATACTCAAGCAGTTCACACGGTTAGCATTAACTTACTAACTCACTGGCTAAATCGAACCCATTGGTTCATGGCCGCGCGGACATAAGCTCTCCGTACATCCGTATCCTGAGCTAATGTTTTCCAATCATTCCCTGTATAATCTACTTCCCTCAAATCATGGATGTTATTCTCCTACCTCATTCCTGGTCTACCAACTGGGCGTTTTCCCTCTGGTTTTCCTAAAAGAATCTTCCATGCACTTCTAGCATTCCCCATGTGTGCCACATGTCCCACCCATCGTAGTCTACGAGGCTTAACTGTTATTATTTCTGGCTTCCTATACATATCATGTAGCTCACTATTATTTAGTTTTCTCCATTCGCCTGTCTGTTCATCTCTTTTTGGCCCAAAAATTTTCCTAAGAACTTTATTTTCAAATACTCCTAATCTTCTTTCCTCCCTTAAAGTAAGAGTCCGTGCTTCGCATCCACACAACATAACTGAGAGAATAACAGTTTTATATATTTTCAGTTTAACGTTTTTGAAAGTAGTTGGGGCGACAAGAGTCTCTGTAATGCATAATAGCACGCATTTCCAATATTGAGCTTATGTTTAATTTCTTTTGTACATCTCATTCCTATTTGTAGTTATTGTTGCTAGACATTTTAATTCAGCCACTTCAAAATTCCCCTCATTTTTCATTAGTTGTCCATTTCCACTATATAATGATATTGTATGAGTGAACATAGGCTATATTTAGTTTTATTGATGTTTACTTCCAGTCCCAATTTCTTAGTGTTATTCAATAAAGTGTGCGTTTTCGCCCTTAGTATCTCCTCGCTACCGCTCAATAGTACTACATCATCAGCACAAACTAACAGTCTATTAATACCATTGACTTGTAGGCCATCTTCATTCTCCAAAGATTTAATGGCCTGCTCTAGTACAAAAGTGAATAGTAGAGAAGATGATGCATCTCCTTACTTTAACCCATTGTGAAATTCAAAAGTATCCGCAAACTGTTTGCCTACACGCACCCTATTTGTTGTGGTATTTAGACACGTTTCTATAAGTCTAACTTTTAGGATTCCCGAACTCCAGAAGGATACTATATAACTTCTCCCTCTTAATTGAATCGTATGTTTTTCTTTAAAATCTACGTATAGTTGATGTACAGTGTCATTATATTTCCATATATTTTCTAAAATCTATCTTTTACTAAAAATCTGATCTGTTGTAGACCTGTTTCTTCTAAATCCACAATGATGACGATTAGTATTACACCATTTGTTCATTTACTAGTTTATTTATTTCATTTTATTTCCGTTTCCAAAGCACAAAATCCCAGAATAGGAACAACAATATAATTAGTTTCGACCTAATCATTTGGTATTAATTTACCCTAATTCTATCCTTGGTCTATCATCTGGCTGCTGGCCTTACATCCACATGCGTTAATCAGAGATAGAAAATCACCTAGACAGTACAAGGATAACATGTGGTCAACATGTCTGGTCCCCAGCCGTTTTAGCTGGTTTCCTCTTTCTGGAGTTGCTACTTATTATAGCTAATAAACTCATCGCAATGCTGGGAGGGCATCGGTGTCTTAATAGGCGAAATTCCGAGAGAAAAATGATTCAGCCCATGGGAACTCGAACCAGCAAGTCCCCTAGCGCTGCATCAAGCTCCAAAATTGGATTGTTATGTCATTGCAGATTGATAGAATCTATTTTTAAATAACCTATGAGGTAGACCAAGAATGAGGTGGGAGAATAACATTAACTATGATTTGAGGGAAGTAGATTATACAGGGGATGATTGGAAACATTGGCTCAGGATAGGGATGTATGGAGAGCTTATGTCCGCGCGGCCATGGACCTATGGGTTCGATAGTGCCAGTGAGTTAATTGAGTTAGTTATCTAATATATAAAAATAAATGTTTATTTATTTAATCAATTGAATTGGTGTTTACTTGATGAAAATCCATATTTGTTAACATGTCTGAAGAAGGTACAGTGTACCGAAACAGCTGTCACTGAATTATATAATAAATATGAAAATCAAATAAAACTACGTTTTATTTTTGTTTGTTTATTTGTTCGTACTTTATGCTTGGTCATACTGTTGATCCGATTGTGATAGGGCTTTTTGCAAAATGTTCAAGAGATTCCTGGAATGAATATAGGCTATAAGAGAGTTGTGATACTCAACTCCTACACCCTTAAAAATCGCCCTTTATAGTGGAAAACGTGAAAAAAGTAGCTCTTTGAGACACTTAAATGGCTTACACTACCTAAACCATACAAACATACAAAATTAATGTACACAGAATTAAATATCTCAAAAAGCTCTACAAAAACGTCCGCGACAATATAAGTTTATTTCTTACGGATAACTCACAATAACCATTTTTGTCTTTCATTGATGCCAAGAAGATGGAGACAAGTACGTAGATTCCTGTTCAAGCATAGCAGCACATGGCGGGCATTCTTTTATGGATAACTCACAATAACGAATTTTGTCTGTTAGCTCATTTATGCCAAGATGATCGAGATAAGTAGGTACCCGGGCAACATCGGGTAATCAGCACGGGGAATCTTAAAATAATTACGATATACATTTATAATTATTTTTCATTTTACCTATTCAACTAATAATAAGAATACACAAGTGATCTTCTTGGTGATAAAATATTAAAATATATATACAGTCAATATGCCCAATTCACCAATTAACGTTTTAAAATGGTCAACACGTTTCCACAGCCAAGCTGTCATTATCAAGACCAGATATGAGAATGACAGCTTGGCTGTGGAAACGTTGTTGACATTTAAAACATTAATTGTGAAATGGGCATATTGACTTTATTTAAATTATAATAATAAGAAGTGACATTGATTTTTGTTTTCAGCTCATTTATGCCAAGAAGATTGGGATGAGTAGATTCCCGGACAAGACTGGGTAAACAGTACGGAGTATCTAAAAAGAATTACTACATAAATGTTTCCTATAACTATTTAAGTAAACAATAAAACACATTAATTTTCGTATTTCAGCTCATTTTGTCAAGGCAATTGTGATCCCGGCAACGCGGGGCATTCAGCACGGGTATCTAAAAATATAAATGTGTAATTATTTTCTTTTCTATTCAACTAAACATAAAAACGCATTAATTCCTTCATTTAGGCTAGCAGCTCACGCGGGTTATTAGCTAGTATTTTAATAAAATATATTAAATGCCCGTCTGCATCAATTATTATTTTACAAGTTCTAAATTTTTGTTTAATTAATGTCGTTTATCATCTCTGTTTTGATGTCATTTATCAAAAACCATGATTATCATTCTCTCCATCCAATCCATGTTAGGTATAGTCGACACATAAAAACTAAATCCCATACTGCATATAGCCTACAACTTTTGTAAATGAAATTAACAACAATTAACTTTTCACGACGATATGGACCATGTTGTTAGGGAAGGTCCCAAACAGTAATTTCTAGTTTAGCTCTGTTAGCATGTATTCAAGGGTTTAATGTATTGGATAATGCAATTTGATGTACAGTACAAATACAAATATCCGATAAGGACATACAAACATATGGACATAAACCGAAGTATTTTATCTACGAAAACTAAAAAGCAATTATGCCTTTAGTTGTGACAATATATTTGGATTAAAGTGTTAAATACAACCTTCCCTGCATTTATGTCAATAGGGAATTAGTACTAGAGTATACGCTCTTTGGATCACAGTCCTCAATTTAACCCAAGAATATATAAACTTTTACAAACGTACCCATATGTAGTTACACAGTAAATGACAATATCCAAGCGGTGAGTTTTATGAAGGAAGTAGAAGCGTTGTAGGCCTTTCATATGAAAAAATGTCTTAGGGATTTCAGACGTGAAAGGCAAATAATAACCCTTCGATGGTTGCTGGCCAATGGAAGCAAGAACCAGTGGTGGGGGTGCCATATTATAGATCTGGTCAGACTTTTTTCTGGAGAAGAAAGAAAATAAAGGAAAGAAGAAATGGGAAGAAGAAAGGAAAGGAAGGACTCCTAGCTCTCGGATGTCCTGATAGTGTCGGGGTCGAAAAAAAAACAGTGTTAACCAAGAGAGGTTCGATAATAAAGTTAAAAGAGTCTGGTATAAGTACGTGGAAGAAATGAAGAACTACCAATCGGTTAAGATACGAGGGCGGAATCGGAATGTACGCACAATATTTTTTTTTTCTGACCTTGGAATTGCAGCTAGAATTTTGAAATTTCACACAGAGAATAGTTTGAAGTTTTCACACTACAGATGGTATTTTTTTTTTCTCAGGGTGGGTGCACCTCTTGCGAGAGAAGCTTGAACTATGCAACAAAGATGGCGCGCATGCTACAGTCGTCCACCTGTGAGGAACCGAGAAGTTTTGTTCGATTTTTGTGGCCAAGGGCTAAACCCATTGAATTCACAGGGACATGCGTGGCGTGTATGGGGATGATTGTATGGACCGTAGCAATGTCTCCAGTGGGTGCACATTCTTCCAAGAGTGACGGCGTGAACCTTAGTTATTCGCCACGCTCCGGCCGGCCACAACAGCAAGCAATCCGCAGAATGTCCGCACTTGTAGGCGCAATTCTGAAACGACCGGCGGTGTGCACCTGCGAGCCTTAGCGCAGAAGTTTCAACATTTCCTATGGTGCGGTGTAACGATTTGTTCAATGAAAATTTGAATTCCGTAAAGTTAGTGCTCGCTGGGTGCCTAAGAACCTGACGACGACCACAAGGGCCAGCGAATTTGGCAATGCTTGGACCACTTAACGCGGCAAACCGACAAGGACATGACTTTCTGGAAGGTCGCACACAGGTATGAGTCGTGGGCGTACTACTACCACGCCCGAAACAAAGCAGCACAATGGGTGGAAACATGCATGGTTCCCCCATAAAGAAAAAATTCAAAGTGACTCATCTCCAGGAACGTGCTTGTGAACAGTGTTCTGGGATATGCATGGTGTTTTATTGGTGGACTTTCTGAACACGTGACCACTGTTAATGATGGCGGCCTACATTAAACTTTTGTGAAGTTGCGGTCGTGCATTCGTGATAACGTCCACCACATTAACGTTGAACTTCTTTCAGACCAATTTCTCGCCCCCCATGTGCTGCTTTCGTTCGTCAGAAAAATCGCCGAATTTGGTTGGGAGTGCTCCAGCATCCACCATACGTCCGATCTTGCCCATCGGACTTTCATCTGTTTGGTCCCATGAAGAAATTCCTGGCCGGCAAACGCTTTGAGACAGATGTGGAGTGACATCAACAGTGCGCAGATGCTACACTCCAACCAAACGGACTTCTACAACAGGCAATATTGAACTGGTAACACGATGGGAACAATGTGTTTGAGAAAAGTTGGTGACTCTGGCGAAAAGTAGGTAAAGATGTAAGTTCATTGTGATTTTTTTTCCTTTTTTTTTTACTAGTAAACTTTTTAAAAAAAATTATTGTGCGTTCTTTTTCGATCCGCCCTCGTAAAAGTAGGAATCTATTAAACAGTACCAACTAATTTGAAACCCATCGTGAATAAATGAGTTCAAATCGGTTCTCTAAACCTGTTTATAATTATATACTAGAGGATAAAGATCTCTCTCTGGGTCCTCATATGAAACCTGGAGAGGAATAATTTCTATAGGCTCGTAACAGGCCTTGGCCTAAATACTTGGAAGGAAGAGAAGAGAAGGAGCTGTTAATACAAAGTGGGGCGCGAAGATAGCTATATCAAACCAAAAATATGGAATTCAGTCTTCATGAAGACAGTAACTCAATGGGGTTAGATTAGTCATTTTTTAACATAAAGAATCTCATGTTAGAGAAAACATTAGATAAGGATATTCGTAAATACAGTTGGACATCTCGAGGTGGAGGAAACTCGGAACAGATAGATAAATATTTAGTCGACAAAGGGGCACATTTGCTCTCGATTTAGATCAGTTAGGGACAGACTGCAATTTGGGATCATCATTTTGGTCAGGATGGAAAATCTGACAATGCTCACTTTGAGAGCGGCAAACGCTAAATATTCTGAAAATTTTGATTTAACATCTTGACAAATGATTTGAAATGCTGGCAAGAAACCAAATAAAATTGGTGCTAGATTTGAAGTGCTGAATCTCAAACGGCAATGTGGCAAACGAGAAGAAACTGATTAAATAAAAATTGGGAGGCTATTAACTGTCGCGTCAGAAAACATGGTTATTTAAAAGAGGCAAAACATAAATGGTTTGATGAGGAAATGCCGCCATGTAAAGAAAGAGCTTATCAATAATGAAATGGTTACTCGAGCCAAGGAGGTAATTTTGAGAAATGTGGTGTTTAGAAGGAAACAACCAAGTTACTAAGGAGTTAAAAGAGGACTTTTGTGAGAGAAGATTAATGATCTTTAACTGATTCAAAAATAGGAACATAGATATATCAGGCATTAGGATAGAGAAGTAAGGTTTAGGCTAGGAACAAACATAATTCGGAATTGAAATTGGGATATGTTGCAGATCCATGAGCATGTTCATAGATGGAAACGTTCTTAATAGCTATTAAATGCACAACAGAAAAGATATTGCGGAGAATAATTACAGATAGCCGAAATTGCTAGTCGCAGAACCAAGTGCATTAGACGTTGAATTGTGATAGATAATTAGAGTTCAAGATCAGTTACAGATGAGATCCAGCACAACTGATAAAATCAGGGGAGGAAAATTGATGGGACAGAATGCGGTTGCTTCCTATGATTCGGAAAAGAAGCTCTTCCAGCGAACGGAAAATCTATTCTCGTTACCAATTATAAGAAAGGAGATATAAAACTGATTTCAAAAACTACAGACCTCTCATTACTATCAATTGTATTAAAATTCTAACAAATCTTGTAAGCAGACTTACTCCTATATGTGATGATGATGATGCTGATGATGACTTTTGAGATGATCAATGTGGATTAGAACAAACAGGCCTCAACTAGCAGATATTTGGATAAGACAGATTTAGAAAGAAATGAGAAATAATAGTACTGTACCTCAACTATACATAGACTTCAAAAATACATACGATTCAATTTAAGAGGAGAAGTTATAACTTTAGTATCCTGCTGGAGTTCGGAATTCCTAAAAAGTTAGACTATACGATTGTGTCTAACTGGCACAAGAGTAGGTGCGTGTAGGCAAACAGTTTTCGGATACTTTTTGAAAGTCACAATGGGTTGAAACAAGGAGTGGACTATATCTCCTCTACTATTTAATTTTGTTACTATACCCTGTTGCTCTTAGAGTGATCCTCGTCAAAACAAACCATGTGACCTGCTCGCTTTTTCATTAGTTATGGAGATGGGACATACGTTGTAGAAGCAATAAGTACGCGAAAAAGTAGTAACATTGAGTTTGACATTTTAATCTTTTATTTCGTTATTGTGTGATTAGACTACTTTTTTTCCATAAAATTCACTAATTGACATATAATTAGATTATATATATATATATAATATATATATATATTTGTTCAATTGCCACTGTTTATCATTCGACATTTCAGGTATGCTCTCCTGGCATTGGCCTTTGTAACCTCCCTTCTGAGGTTGGGGCGCCTGGAAGATGTGGTTACGCTGCCCAGATTTATGATGGGTGATGACGATGGGTAATGATGCGCCAGGAGAGGCCTTAAACGCTAACTTAATCTAATGAGGTGATGTGATATTGATGATAATGATGGCCAGTTGATGTTCGCGGACCGTTTGGACCTTAAAGTATCTTGTCATTCGTCTTAGAAGTGAAGAAAAACTCCAAAAAAAGTCACCCAGGAAACTTGTCCCGAGCGGGGATCGAACCCGGACTCGCTGCGTGACAAGGCAGCACGCTACCTCGAGACCACAGCGATAGACACATAATTAGAAATTATTAAATAAGATCGCAAGAAAACGCCTTATTGCCATGTGTTGTGACTTAAAAAGCATGCATGATGACGTCACATTGTTGTCGCGCGGAATATGTCGATAATGCAGATGACTACACATCTGACATAAAAAATCCCTATAACCCGATTCCAGCGCCACCTACCGAGCCCAATTGTGAATATAAACCTCAAAGACCCACTCAAACACACAAAACATTTCATGAAAATCGTTCCAGTTGATTAGGCAATTTTTAATTACGGATTTCAAGTAAACCTCCAATTCTAAATGTCGGATTTCGCTCATTTTTGGCATACACTACCTACTTGGTTATTTTAATGTGCTACCTTGCGAAACATTGAAAATGGACTGATAGAGCGATTTTTCAAATTTCAGGTAAATTCTTACGTAATGGTTTTTGAGGGTCCATTGTGAATTTAAACCATCGGAGGGGCCCAATCAACATACACACAACATTTCACCAAATTCGATCCAGTCATTTAGGAGTAGAGTGAGAAACACACGAACAGAAGAATATATATATATATATATATATATATATATATATATATATATATACTTCTACTTAAGTGCGTTTATCCCTGAATTCCTGCTAAACGATCGGATCGATTTTGATGACATTTTTTTGTGTGTGTCTGATTGGGTCCCTCGATGGTATATATGCATAATCGGACACTCTAAAAGCATTAAGTGTAGGAGTTCACCTGAAGTGAAAATTTAAAAATCGTTCTAGAGGTTCACAATTTCCGATATTTCACAAAGAAAGTCGGAATATCCTAATAAAATAAACCGAGGTAGGTATTATACAAAAAATATCGATATTCAACAATTAGAAGCGGAGATTTACTTCAAAACCGAAATTAAAACTGCCTAAATGACTGGACTGATTGTGATGATTTTTTTGTGTGTGTTTGAATGGGTCCCTAGATAGTTTAGATTCAAAATAGGACTCGATAGGTGGCTCTGCGATCGGGTAATAGGATTTTTTTATGTCAGATGTGTAATCGTCTAAATTATCGACATATTCCGCGCTACAATATTGTGACGTCATCATGCATGCTTCTTGAGACATGACAGATGGCAATGAGGAGATTCCTTGCAAACTTTTTAGTTAGTGAATTTTACGATAAAAAAATGTAACTTATATGTTTATCGTCCAGCCATGACACGAATTTTGAACGTTTGGGCAGGACAACGTCCGCCGAGTCCGCTAGTGTGTGTACGTATATATATATATATATATATATATATATATATATATATATATATATTTATTTTTTTATATGTGTGTGTATGTGTGTGTGTAGAAACTTCGGGTAATTTGGACCCCTGTTTTGAATTTGTTTTTCTTCTTTTAATTAAGGGATTTGAATGTTGTTTAATTACAGTGATTATCATTACTGTTGTAACTATAAAATAGCATTGTTGTTTTATTAAAATATGGAAAAATCCTCATAATTATTAACTTTTTACATTACAAGAAAGGTCCACTTTAACCTCCATATTTTGATCAAGTGGATCCTTAGCTTCTAGTCTATTTTTAAGTATATTTTACTCTATTAATTTATACAGACAGGCACAGATTAATCTAAAAATATTTATGACTCACCATAATTAAAAAGCGTTGATATTTAATGTTTTGAAAAATTATTGTTGATTATAACATTCACACGTCATTCAACTGCAGACAGCGACGCTCTTTGGGTTTAATAAAATCACAAAGATATTAAATAAAATGAATTAAGTGAATGGTTTTTAAAAATAGCATTCTCATTGATAAAATATACGTATTCGCGTAAAGTGGACCCAGAGGGTCCACATTAATCGAATACCTTTGTTATGTTTAATTATTTTGTACAGCCGCCATGTCACATAATATCAAACCAAACCCGTCAGTACATTAAAACAACATATACATAATAGCCTATAATACATTTAGAATTTTTTCAACATTTATAATATTCAATAGCAGATATTAAGAATTGATTCTTAGTATGATAAAACTCTTAAAGTGGCCATTTTTATAAATAAATGTCACAAATAATCCCTTCTTGGCACAAAGAATAAAAGAAACTGGCCTTGAACCCGTGAAAGTTGATGAGGGGAATAAGTTAAAATATTTCCTGTTCGAGAGCAGCACCAATTAATGAAGATATTAACAGGGTCCACTCAAACGGAAGATCCACATTATCCGAACTTCCCTATATATATAAAATGATAGCAACAAATTTAGGTTTCAAATATTAAATCATGAATGATTTGTTGGACCTAGATATATTTTCTTAAAGATTTTATTTATTGGATTATTTCCTTGATGATATAAATTACTAATTTAAAAAAATAATTTCAGAATTTTCCAACTTAATGCATTTAAATATCACAATCTTCAAATTCTTCTTAATTTTCGTGTCCTCGTTCCAAAGCCGAGTTTTGGACAAAAGCCTTCATCTACTCTATCTCAGTTATTCCATATCTCCTCTTCCGCCATTTCTTAACTTGATCTTCTAACTAAATCTGGACTAGTACTTAGCTCTTTAATTTTAATCATTATCATCTACTTGACCTTAGCTTAACCCCCTCCCTCATTTAGGGATAATTTTGCATATCCCACATCGCCTTATAGATAATATATATATATTAAAACATGAAGGAAAAACTTTGTACCCATTTTTAAACATATTGCGCGCACGGAAAAATGTGATACTTTGCATAATTAAAGTTCATATAGAGAAGGAGTGCAGAAAAATAAAATTTATATATAATATGTGTAACAAATAAATTAAATTAAACAAAATAAAATAAATTGTCTGCAAGGAATTTATGCGTATTTCTCGTTCATTTGTGTATTCATTCATTCATTTGTTTATTCCGCTGTCAAAATAAACTACAGGTAGAAACAGCTGACCTACCACTAGATGAGTTGAATGACCATTTCACTCGCCTCTCTACTGACAACAACTCACAACACAAACAACAAAAAATGAGAGAGATCCTTCTCTCGAAAACTAGTTCCCGTGAGAAACATAAAATATGAGGTAAGATGTTAAAAATTGACTCATTAATTTACGAATTAAGAACCTCATAATGTTATTTCCCATATTTAACTATGAAGAAAATAGATGAACCCACCCGAGACAAATTCTTCTTTTCCTATATCTCACCTGATGACGCCAAAAGAGCGGTATTACGTATTAAATCTTAAAGCACAAGGAATAGACAATATAAAGGTATGTACACATATGCGCGCCGCGAACACGCGCGGCGCGCGCGCTGCTCGTGTTATGTTCGTCGTAATTATTGACTTCAACGAATCTCCTGCAATCCATAGGAAACCCACAAACTTCAGTAACATTTTGCAGAGACAAAGGCCTACACTTGGTCATTCCATGTATCCTTATTCAATTATTTTCTTTTATCAAAACTATTTATTTTGTTCTGGATAGGATACTGAGGAATTTTTACCTATATACCATATTACATTGTCAAATAATTTCAAAACTACAATCACTTCAATAATGTTTTTAACCAATTATTGAAATTTTATTTTTAAAAATTGAAAAATATGAAGGAATATTAAATGTTTACTAAAATATGAACATTTCGTCAAAATATTATGACATATGAAAAAATAGGTTGGTCTTATTTGATTCTACACATTATTAAATGTAAAGATACTCTATGGAGCAACAAAAATTTTTATACAACGCAAAAATAGTATTATAATATATTAATTTTAATATCAACATAAGTACAATTTACAAATGTAATACATTACAAAATTATGTATAGTACCAGTATTATTTTATTCTTTGGCATATTTCTCATTTGAGTGATTTTTTTAAGTAGATTGCTGTCGTTGTTTAAAAGGTCATGCATTTTTTCAAAAGAATTTGTTAAATTATATTTCACACATAAAATACCTTTCAAAGTCTCAACATTCAATTGCGATTTTTTTATGTCCACACTTTATTTACCAATCAATGGTGGTCGAATCATCAATGTAAACTTTGATAAGCAGTTCTCAACAATGATTTGTTATTATTAAAGTTTAACATTATAAAGTTAATAAAAATAATATAAAACTCATATCCTGGCGAAATAGCTCATGGGCGCCGAAAACCGTATATTCCCTTTCCGTCCTCCCGCCGTTCCCTAGCTTGTCGTGCATTCTTTCCCAAAAAACGGGACTTTTTTTAAATGCCGCAGGATGCGGGACAAATTGTTAAAAATCGGGACTGTCTCGCCAAAATTGGGACGTCTGATCACCTTACACAATGCGCTTATTACTGACTACTTGGTGGAGTAATACTATCCTCCAATTCATCTTGTATTTCATCCCACCTTCAAATGTTGATGTATTTTAGTGTTCTGTAGCCTATTCTATCTCTTCTGATTTTTAAGAATATTCTTCTTAAAACTTAATATTTGTTCCTTGAAATCTATTCAAACCCTTTTAATTATTGTCCATATTTAAGTGTCATAGTCATAAATCTCAAAGATTATACGAGTCTATTTTTATTTAAGTATTCAAAATCACTCATTTAGATTCGAGCACGCCCTTGTGTAGTTGGTGTCCCGCGCCGTAGCAGAGTGGTTAAGGCAGGAAGCCTTGGCGCAGAGCTACGGGACTTGCGCTGCGCTGGTTCGAATCTCCATGTGGGAAGAAATTTACTCATGGTATTTCGCCAGTATGGGACCGGTGCCCACCAAGCATCGTGAGCGGCTCCAGGTTGAGAAGACCAGCAATAAAGGCTGGGAGACCAGACATGCTGACCACATGTCACCCCTACACTGGCTTATGATAGTCTACTTCTGTAATTAACACATATGGACGTGAGGCCAGCAGTCGGCTGATAGGCTACGGGCCTTCTAGGCCTGTCGCGCAAGGAGTTAATTGTGTAGTTGGTTAAGGCAACACTGTGCAAGCGTGAAGGTCACCTCCGATGGGGCCAGATTTGGAAATTGATTAACCCTCCTGCCGACATTATGACCTGGGATCAACTTAACCTCTAATTGAAATGAGTACCAGATATACTGTAATGTATAAATGTGGAAGTATTAACTTCCTACCACCCTGAGGGCCTCCAAAGCCTGTAATAGGATCACCTGTACTTATTTTGAATTGTAACCTATTTATTTAGTGTTTACTTGATGAAAATCCTTTATGCATTTAATAAATAAAACTATCACTTTTTATATTATTTCCATACATATTTATTTTATTAAATTTAGTAACAGTTGTTTCAATATACTGCACCTTCATCAGACGAATGTCATGAATACAAATAAAGTTTCTATTTATTAAACAGAAAATTTATTTGCATTTGCGAATGTTTAATAATATATATATATATATATATATATATATATATATCTCCACCGCTGTGGACTCGAGGTAGCGTGCTGCCTTGTCACGGAGCGGGCCCGGGTTCGATCCCCGGTCGGGGCAGTTTTTCTGGGTGAGGTTTTTATCAGGATTTTTCCTCACCTGTAAGACAAATATCAGGAAAATTTTAAGGCCCAAACGGTCCCCGAAATCATATGACCATCATCCTTATCATTATCATCCTTACCATTATCATCATCATCCATCACCGGTGTGGAAAGCAACGGGAAGCTACCACACCTACACAATTCCCTAGTAAAGCTGCAAGCATAGCATGAAAATACTATGATTGCAGTGAAGGACCTGCCTTCGGGCAGAATTACTATGGATGGATATATATATATATATATATAAAACATAAAACTATAATAGTTTTATAGATTAAACGTATTTAGAATAATCTATCTATCAATAATGGCCCAACCTATATTTGAGCCATAGCCTCTCCTTTATAAGGAGTTTCTAGACCAAGTTAATTTTAGATACCTTATTACTCATAGATGTCTTGGATGGCATGCCGCCAAAACACCGACCTAATGAGACATCTAACAGGCAACTAAGGTATTACTAAGACGTTGATGTCGGTAAATCTTGTTAACAGACATCTTTATTCATACTTAAGGATCTTTTACGAGCCTGAAATCTTCAGACTCGGGAACCTGCTTAAAGTCCCTCCCGGAGGACTTACTCCTTGGATTTTTCCGTCCTAAAAAATCCATCGACCGCGTTCGAGTTTAAACTCGCGACCCTCGGAACCAGAAGCAAGGAGGATAACCACTAGTCCACTGCGCCCGATGCTATTGTTCGGTTTAACTTTGCAAGAAATTTGTAGAAAGAGACAGCTGTGAACACCTCTCTCTCTCTCTCTCGTACCAGTGTTGTCGGATTTTCTTCACGAGATGTTAATAGGGAAGGGGGAAGACGAAAACTGACAACAGGGTGGGTTCATTCTTATGTAACTGGGTGAAAGTGATCAATAATTTACCCTTATATCTCCAACTCTCTCTTTGCCAAGTTAAGCCAGATATACAATAGGCTTTAATTAATTCATCACTGGCACTGTCAAATCCGGAGGTGTATGTCCACGCAGACATAAGCCGACCATACGTACCCATACTCGTACTTAGTTAATAACGGAAAAAAAAAGTTACTATGAATACTTTAGATAAGGTAGAAATCACTTTTTTTTACATTTACTAAATATATGGTCACACGTAGAAATGCATTATATAATGGAAATGGACAGCTAATGACAAATGAGGGAAATTTTGAGGAAGTGGCAGAATTCAAATACCTAGGAACAATAATCACAAATAGGAATCAGATGCACAAAGAAATTAAGCATTGGCTCAATTCTGGAAATGCGTGCTATTATGCATTGCAGAGACATTTGATGTCCCAACTCCTTTCAAAAAACGTTAAACTGAAAATATATAAAACTATTATTCTACCAGTTATATTATATAGGTGCGAAACATTGACTCTTACTTTAAGGGAGGAAAGGAGATTACGAGTTTTTGAGAATAAAGTTCTTAGGAAAATTTTTGGCAAAAGAGAGATGAACAGACAGGTGAATGGAGAAGCCTTCCTAACAATGAACTACATGGTCTTTATAGGAAGCCAGATATAATAAGAACAGTTAAGTCTCGTATACTGCGATGGGCAGGACATGTTGCGCGTATGGGGAATGAAAGACGGGCATGGAAGCTTCTTGTAGGAAAGCCAGAGGGAAAAGCCCAGTTGGCAGACCAAGAATGAGGTGGGAAAGTAACATTAACTATGATTTGAGGGAAGTAGATTATACAGGGAATGATTGGAAAGCATTAGCTCAGTATAGGGATGTATGGAGAACTTATATCCGTGCGACCATGAACCTACGGGTTCGATAGTGTCAGTGAGTAAGTAAGAAATCACTTTTTAAAAAATGTCACAAAATTTGACTGTGTAAACTATAGAGAAACATAGTAAAAACAGGGGAACATTGGACGATGATAAATAAAACTACGCGCTAGCGGAGCAGATTGAATCAACGAAAACTTGATTAAAACACGGAGCACTAGAAGCAATGCCGTGGTTTGCATAAAAGCGTCCACAACAACCGTCATATGGAACAAACCGCGCTAACTATAAAGGATTCCAATTAAACCGCGACAACATCGCAATCCCCAACTAACAAGATACCCGCACTTTCCATTCAGGTCTCTCGAAAATCTATTGTAACCCAATAGCCATCATAATCTTCGTCATATTCAGGGCCGCCCCTGGCTCTCGTTATTCTGCCACCGCTGTTCCTTATGCGACAAATTTCAAAATAAACTTACTTACTTACTTACTCACTGGCACTATCGAACCCGTAGGTTCATGGCCGCGCGGACATAAGCTCTCCATACATCCCTATCCTGAGCCAGTGCTTTCCAATCATTCCCTGTATAATCTACTTCCCTCAAATCATAGTTAATGTTGTTCTCCCACCTCATTCTTGGTCTACCAACTGGGCGTTTTCCTTCTGGCTTTCCTACAAGAAGTTTCCATGCACATCTTTCTTTCCCCATACGCGCAACATGTCCTGCCCATCGCAGTCTACGAGACTTAACTGTTCTTATTATATCTGGCTTCCTATAAAGACCATGTAGTTCAATGTTATGTAGTCTTCTCCATTCACCTGTCTGTTCATCTCTCTTTGGTCCAAAAAATTTCCTAAGAACTTTATTCTCAAATACTTGTAATCTCCTTTCCTCCCTTAAAGTAAGAGTCCATGTTTCGCATCCATATAATATAACTGGTAGAATAATAGTTTTATATATTTTCAGCTTAACGTTTTTTGAAAGGAATTGGGACGTTAAAAGTCTCTGCAATGCATAATAGCAGCATTTCCAGAATTGAGCCTATGTTTAATTTCTTTGTGCATCTGATTCCTATTTGTGATTATTGTTCCTAGGTATTTGAATTCAGCCACTTCCTCAAAATTTCCCTCATTTGTCCTTAGCTGTACATTTCGATTATATACTGAATTTCTACGTGTGACCATATATTTAGTTTTACTGATATTTACTTGCAGTCCTAATTTCTTAGTGTTACTCAATAGTGTGTGCGTGTTGTTCTCTAGTATCTCCTCGCTATCGGCCAACAATACTACATCATCAGCATAAACTAACAGCTTATTAATACCATTCAGTTGTAAACCTTCCTCATTCTCTAAAGATTTAATGGCATGCTCTAGCAAAATAAACACAAATATTAATTAAAATCTAATTTCGCATACCATACAAATAGACAGACGGATGGAGAAGTCTACGTAACAGTGATCTACATGATCTTTATAGGAAAATAGATATAACATTTCTCCATGAAATTATTAATAGAAAAACACAGGGAGTTCAATGTAGAAACACATTTAGCTTTTGTGGACTTCAAAAATGCCTTTGACAAAATCAATACGAATAAACTGTTGGAAATTTTAGCTGACAACAATCTACCACAACAGCATATTTTAAATTTATACAATATCTATAAAACAAATTTGATTTCTGTTCAAATCAGTAACACACAAACAGAATGGACGGAAATTAATAGGGGCGTAAGACAAGGATGTGGCCTCTCGCCGTTGCTCTTTTATCATATACATGGATAGAATACTCCAAGATTGGCGACAGATGAGACACGGTTCTATCCAACTTAATAGAAACCATAAAATAGACTCTTTGCTTTTTGCAGATGATTTGGTATTAATAGCTCCAACAGAAACAGATTTACAGTATTCTATACACAATTTTAATATAATTGCAAAACGGTACAATATGGAAATCAATAAAAAGAAAATTAAAGTGGTGGCCTTTTGTGGGAAATACCCTATACCTAGTAAAATTGTTTTGGATGATGAAATTTTAGAACGAGTAAATGAACTTAATTATTTGGGTTATAATTTAACATTTCAGATGAAGCTGATATATCAAAGAAAATCACAAATTTTACAAAAACAACGGGGATAATTAACAGTATAATGAAACCATATTTAGTACAGAAGAACACAAGATTACGGCTTTATAAGGTTCTCGCAAGACCAGTATTAAGATATGGTAGTGAAGCATGGACGATACGAAGAAGAGATGAAAGGCGAATAACAGCGAATGAGATGCCGACTTTATGGCCGCCGCCGAACAGCCCGGCTAGCAACACAAGTGAGACAATAAAATAAATGAGGAACGTATGGAGAAAAGAGAGTTGGATGTTGTGAAACATTGTTCACCATATAAAAAACTACCAGAACAAACTGGAAAGCCCATCGTCAACGAATGCCGTCATCATTGAGAATTCCAAAAGCCCATAATTCCGATAATGCCCCCTGACAACAAAAGATAGCTGGGACGTCCAAAAAAGCGCTGGATGGAAAATACCTCTTTGAGACCGTAAACAGGCCACAGGGCCTAATACTCTCATGGATGATGAGTGATGATGAGATTATAACTAAAACAGTTAAGTATCGTATACTACGATGGGCAGGACCATCGGAAACGAATGGGGAATGAATGAAAGGCTTCTTTGTAGGAAACCAGGGGAAAAACACTCCGTTGGTAGACCAAGAATGAGCTGGAAGGACTAATATTAAGAATGAATTGAGAAAAGTAAATTACTGCAGGGAATGATTGGAAACCAGTAGTGCAGGGTAGGGATGGGGGGCGTGGAGAGTATGTTCGCGAGAAGCGAAATGACCCTATGCTTTAGATAGTGTCAGGGAGTTAGACCTTTGTAGTTAGTTAAACACAAAAAGCTTATACATAATCGCACTTTGATTAGGTAGCGCCTATGTCGCCATATGGGGAGGGTATCTGAAATCCCTATCTTCCACTACGGCGATCTTAGTGCGAATCCCGGCAAGATAGTGGAATTTAAATCTCCCAAAAGTTTGGTCTGGGTGTGAGGGTTTTCTGTCGTGTTTGTATGTAAGAATAAAGCAAAAGTTTAAAAAATCCACTGTGTGACACGCTAGAAGATCATGACGGCGGCTTGCCTCAGATCCACATTCAAAGAAGATGACGATAATTCAGCCAGTACAACGGTGACATGTGACCAACATTTCGAGTTGCCTAGATGTAACAGCTGGTTTTCTCAACTGGAGCCGCTTCTTACTGTAGCTACCCAAATTACTCATGACGCTACGTGGGCACCGGTCCCATACTGGCCGATATTCCATGAGAAAATTACTTCCCTCACCGGGACTCGAACCAGCACGTGTCCTTAACTCTGCACCAAGGCTTCATGCTTTAAAACACTCAGCTATGAGACAAGGCAAACGGTAAACAGATGTAAAACAAAAAGGAAAAATAAATACACGAAAAAAAAGAAAAAAAGAAACAAAAATGCTTCCTATAGTACCAGGTATTAATAGGTTCAGATAATACACTTCGGCCCAAAACTAAAATGTACTGAAAATGTAATCAAATATGCTATAAGATAAACATGTCTTATTACATATCATTAGAATCACAAAATTACAGGCATTAAGGAAACCATATTAAATGTTTAATCCAATTAATTATTTAATAAATAATCAAAATATATTATCTTATTAATATTATTATAAAAATACATATGTGACAAATTAGTAATACTGGCCCAGGTAAATTCCAATATATGACTAAAATGAAGAGGTATTGTTAAAATGCTACCTGGCTACACAAGTAACAAGAAAATATATGAATAGAATAAAAAGGGTATTGCTATAATATTAAAACTCTCTCGCTTGATTACACAGGTAACAAAAGAGTATATGAACACAAAGGGTATTGTTAAAATAATGAAATACTATCTGTATTGATTATTCAGGTAACAAGAAATGTTCATTCCCCCTTAAGAAAAGATAACATAGTCTCTTAATATGACAGTTTACAAATTTGAAAGAAACTGAAAACATAGTTATCTATTAACAATATCAAATTTGAAAGAAACTGAAAACATAGTTATCTATTAACAATATCAAAAGAAATTGTAACCCAATTCCCAGAAAACATTAATTACTGCCTCTGACCAGTAAAATACCAACAAATAAAGATGACATCCACACCTGAAAGAATCACAGTATAAGTTATCATAATATTCATAGCTGTATTGAACATTCAACAATGGAGAAGAACTAAAACCTAGTATTGAATGCACTTATTTAGGAACAAAATTAGACCATTCAGGCCATAACACAGTGGAAATTAAAAATAGAATAGCACAAACAAAACAAGCAATAAATGCTTTAAACTCTGCAAAATATTACAAAAAATAGAAAAGTACAAATATATCAAACCATAGTTCAGAGCTGAAGTCTGGCAAATTCCTACCAGGGAAATGAAAGTAATTTTAAGTACAGAAATTGATGTTTTAAGAAGATCAGCAGGAAAATCTAGAATGGATATAATATGAAATAAAGAAATAAGGGAAATTATGGGTGTACAAGAAGAGCCAGACATTATAGGCATTATAGAAAAGATAAGATTGCAGTGGTATGGCCATGTCAAAAGAATGCAAGAGCAAAGATAGCCAAAAAGTGTTATGGCATGGATCCCAATGGAAAGGAGGAAGAGAGGAAGACCGAACAAAACTTGAATAGAAGGGGTACAAGCAGCCATGAATATCAGAGGAATGGAGGAAGATCAATGGATGGACAGAGAGGAATGGCGTTTGGTTTCCGGAAGACGGCGGCAGATGCCATGATACCGGATGATGATGTATTGAACAAACTTACATTTCAGGAATTCCAGGGCGTAACCCCCCCCCCTCTAAGGGAACACATAACTAACGAATAAGATTTACTCTAACATGTGTGAATTCATATTTTATTGGGGCTGAGTAGGTGAACTAGGAGGAAACATCGTCTTTTTAAACGAAAACGCGTATCAAAATTTTCTCATTCTTGCTCACTCTCATTTCGATATTATAACATACGTAGTTTCCAGACCGCGATCTCCGACACAGGAATCGTCCGCGACCTTCCTAAATTTAAAGTGATTTAGAACTTAGAAAGATTTAGCAGAAGAAAAGGATGTAAATGCAAAAAAAAAAAATATAAATTTTTAAGAATTTTAGGGTTAATAAATTCTATCTTCAAGCCACAGTTAGTCCAAAAGCATTCAAGACTGAAAGTGTATAAAACACTGGCTCTTCCAACTCTTTTGTATGGTAGCGAAGTATGGACGTTGAAACAGAAGGATATACAGAGACCTAGATCTGCTGAAATGAGATATCTTCGGAGGACTGCAGGATACACACTACTAGATCACAAAAAAAATGAAGACATCTTAGAAGAATTACACATGGAATCTTTAGAAAACAAAATTTTCTGATCATAAGTCAAGATGGATGCAACATGTTCATCGAATGGAAGATCACAGAATACCCAAACAAATGTTAAGATATCAACCTGCAGGAAGAAGAAGACCAGGACGTCCACTCGAAAGACTTCTGGATGGTGTTTCTCTTGAGGCCGAAACAGGTCAACAAATGGCCTAAATTCGTGAATGTACTATGATGATGACGATGATGAAAGATTTAGCCTTCTACAATTTGAACTTTGATATTTCGAATAACGCACGTGGATTTAAGAATAGTTTTATCAACTCCACTCCTAGATAAAAACAATAAGTGTAGCAGTGACAATTGTAATTCTTCATTAATAAAAGCTTAACGCTCGTTTAAAATTTGAGTGATAATCTTAAATTATTTTTTATTTCATTTATAAAAAGTAAACACCAACTCAATTCATTAAATTATTTTTAATTATACAAAAATTACAAACCCTGAGATCACATCAGCCTACCGTGAGCGAGCCGGTGCACTATATATTTTCGCTCATATTTAAAAACGCATCAGGTGACTAACTCATTGGTAATATCTAACACGAATGATCATGGTTGCGCATACATAAGCTTTCCTTATATCCTCGTCTGAGCTAATATTTTCCCCTCTGACTGGAAGTGAATATCAATAAAACTAAATATATGGTCACACATAGAAATGCATTATATAATGGAAATGGATAGCTAATAAATGAGGGGAATTTCGAGGAAGTGGCTGAATTCAAATACCTAGGAGAGAGCTCACATACGATTTTGGGGGGGGGGCAAATATAAGAACAGTTAAATCATGTAGTAGACTGCAATGAGAAGGATATGTGGTACGGATAGGGAATGGAAGCGGGATATGGAAACGTCTTAAATAGAAACTAGAGATTAAGCGTCTATTAGATAGCTTGAGAATGTGATCGCAGAATAATATTAACAATGTTTGAGAGATGTGATTTATAAAGAGAACGATTGGAAAACATTAGCTCAGGATAGGGTTGTACGGAGAGCACATCCGCGCGGCCATGAATCTCCAGTTTCGATAGTGTCAGTGAGTTACTAACTAACTCACTATCGAACCCGTAGGTTCATGACCGCGCGAACATAAACTCTCCGTACATACCTATCCTCAGCTAATGTTTTCCAATCATCCCCTGTATAATCTACTTCCGTCAAATCAGGTTAATGTTATTCCCATCTCATTCTTTGTCAATCAACTGTGCGTTTTCCCTCTGGTTTTCCTACAAGAAATTTCCCCATTCGTGCCATATACCCTGCCCATCGCAGTCTGCAATACTTAACTAATCTTATTATATTTGACTTCCTATGGAGACCTTTAAGCCGTGGGTCCCGAGTCTGAAGATTTTCAGGCGCGTAAAAGATCCTTAAACCTAAATAAAATAGCCTCTAAGTAAAATTTACCGAATTTCCCAGACATAGTACTACCTTGGTTTCCTAGATGTTAGTATGAGGCGGAACGCTGACCACGGGCCACTCCAAAGACATCTGTACCAAAACAAGTGAACTAAATTAGTATTGTTCAATTTCTTCCCTGTAGGGGGAGAGCGCCTAAATCTCGTTGAGGGAAACAAGGGCTTACAAGATACAAGACAACATAAAGAGCATTTAGCTCACTGTTACGTTACTTCTCCATTCGCTTGTCTGTTCACCTCTTTTTGTTAGTTGCTTATAATTAGAGCTAGGATTTTTATGAAATGTCATGTTTTAGACTATTAGTCAGAGAGCACTGTGACAAAGTATCTTTACATTTTATTATACCCATCCATAGTAATTCTGCCCGAAGGCAGGTCCTTCACTGCAATCATAGAATTTTCATGATATGCTTGCAGCTATATTAGGGAATTGTAGGTGTGGTAGCTTCCCGTCGCTTTCAACACCGGTGAAGGATGATGATGTTGATAAGGATGGTGATGATGATGATGATGATGATGGGCATATGATTTCGGGGACCGTTTGGGCCTTAAAGTTTTCCTGACATTTGTCTTACAGGTGAGGAAAAACCCCGATAAACCCAGAAAAACTGCCCCGACCGGGAATCGAACCCGTGCCCGCTGCGTGACAAGGCAGCACGCTACCTCGAGACCACAGCGGTGGACATTTTATGATATGTAGAATCAAATAAAACCAACATACCTTTTATCATATTTCATAATATTTTGGTGAAATGTTCGTATTTTAGTAAAAATTTAATATTCCTCAATATTTTCAAGTTTCAATTTTCTTAAATAAAATTTCTAATAATTGGTTAAAAAAACATTTTTGAAGTGATTGTAGTTTTGAAATTATTTGAGAATGTAATATCGTGTTCAGGTAAAAATTCCTCAGTATCCCATCCAGAACAAAATAAATAGTTCTGATAAAAGAAAATAATTGAATAAGGAGAAATGGAATGACCATCTGGAGGCCTTTGTCCTAAACCACAGAACAATACAGGGATTTCCTAATCTGCGACAAGAACATGAATAAGTAGAATAATGTTAGAATAATAACCACCTACCCTATCAGGTAGCAACCACTTCCGTTTTGCTACCTAAGGACAGTTCTTATTTAGTGTTGTCCACTGGGTTCTCAGTCCTGCGTGACAGCCACTATCTATCTATCTATGTGTTGGCAGCGCGTAGCGCCGCCCAGTGTGCCACGTTTGGAACCAGTTGTAGCTCCCTGACGGCTAATACCTTTGTGGCTATCGTTACGTGGTTTTTCGTCTATTGTCACTAGTTAGTGGCGTTGGTGTTCTATTGTTTTGAATGGTGTTTTTTAAATTTATTTAATATGTTTGTGGAAATGGAGTTCTATAGATGAAATGAGATGTTTCCTCTCTAGAGCAGGGCATCGGAAACCACTGGTGAGACAAGACAGCCACCTTTGTCCCAGAACATGTGTCTGGTATTCATATCATTAAGAGCTGAGTAGAACCTAGGGCTATGATGCCGCCAGAAGGTTTGGTCTAGCTAAAAACCCTAACCCAATTGAGACTCAAACCCACGACCTTCCGGCTTGTTAGCGTGATTTCTCAAACAATTACACTGCAACGTGAGTCATTAGAATTGCTTAAAATCACGAACATATTTTATATTGGGTTAGAGTTAATGAAAAAAAAAATAAAATGGAAATACAGTGAAATTATCGATTTCTTGGTGCTACAAAAAGACCTTGTCTCATTTGTGTGCTGGTTTGTATACCCAAAAATTATACAGTGTTTGTGTGTATAAATATATGTAAAAAGTTTAAAAAAATAGTAGCTTTATAATATTTTTGTGTCATAATTTTCATATTTTGGTATAATTTTCTTCATATAATTCATCGTTCTACTTATAATATTAACCCTTAACCGTAGTTGTGAGGTCTTTTATGTTACCCATGAAACTGGACACCCCTGACATTCTTTTAAAATCGTTTAATATTAACCCCTAGCCATGGTCTGTAACCTGTAAGTACTGTTACGTTCTCTGTGTATAAGTAAAATAAAGACTGGTATCCTTTACGACCCCAGAACTCCAGTAGCGTTTCAGTATTTTTGTTGAACATTAGTTTATGTAACAACTGTATAGTTGGTGTTAATATGGTCTATCATTCTCGTAAACGTATATCAGTGCTTGATACTGATTTGCTGGTCTTTGAAAAGACCCTGACTATAATTATTCTGAACATGAAACAGATTCAGAACTAGAATGAGACTCTGTAATTTTAGCACATTCTTCCAAACAAACAGGACACCTATAATAGATGTAACAGAGTATGGACTTAGAGATGATCAAACAATTATTTCGCATGTACCTAAAAAAAAGAAAAGAAAAAGCTGCCATTATGCTAACATGCACCATAAGACATGCAAACCACAAATTATATTCGTATTTTTATAATAGTACGAAAGGGGGAGTAGATACCTTTGAACAAAATATGTTTACATGTAGCAAAAGCAGGCGAAGACGGAGATGGTCCCTTGGTTGTCTGCTATGCTATTCTCAACAAAAAATAATGTCAATTGTTAGGTATTGCAATCATGTTTCAAAGATTACAAGCCTATTTCTCACTTTGAATTCCTGAAAACTTTAGGCCGACAATTTACAGAGCTATACCTGAACGAAAGACTTGTAAATGATCGACTACCAAAAGAACTCAGAATGATTGTTTCCAGGATTTTGAAGAAATCATTTCCGAAGAATGGAAGACCAATCAATGATGTAAAAGAAAACAGTGTGCATTGTGTCTTTGTTCAAACGAAAAGAAAACGAACCAGTTTTGTGTTAGAAGTGATAGACCAATGTGCCAGAACATGCTGATCAGTTATGTGGGAAATTAGGAACATTCTGCTATGAAAGAAAGTGTTTGTAAATTACGTGGGATTTTTATTCAATGTATTTTGAAATTTCAGTGAAAAAATGTTTGTGAACACAAAATCTGACAAATTCATTGTATAGATGTTCGTGGTAATTATTGTTCTATTTTTCACTACACTTGTGCTATATCCTGTTATTTAGTGAATTTCCCTCCACAAATGATCCATATTATTCCACAATCAGTTAGTTAAATAAATAAACTATTTTATAAATCAGTCCCGCGCCGTAGCCGAGTGGTTAAGCTAAGAAGCCTTGGCACAGAGCTACGGGACTTGCGCTGGTTCGAGTCTCCATGGGGGAAGAAATTTTCTCATGGTATTTCGGCCAGTGTGGGACCGGTGCCCACCCAGCATCGCTAGACATTTGGGTAGCTACAATAAGTAGCGGCTCCAGGTCGAGAAAATTAGCTATAACGACTGGGGGATTCGACATGCTGACCACATGTCACCCCAATACTGGCTGGATGATCATCTACCTATGTGATTAACACATGTGGATGTGAGGCCAGCAGCCGGCTGATAGGCTAAGGGCCTTGTAGGCTTGTTGCGCCAGGAGTTTTTTTTTTAATTGAATCTCTTTATGAGGTGTCTTCCGTGTGTTAACGAAGTGCTTCCATTATTTTATCAGACAGAGTAGGTAAGCATTGAAATAAAGGAATGTAGCACAATTGGAATTTCCTTTCAAAGTAACAATAAACGGAAGTGTTTTTAACCTTATTGGTGACATCCCCTGTTGTTATAAACCCCATTACCACCCCCACCAAGTCTGGTAGAGGGTGAAGTCTTTTCCAATCTCTAACTTCATTGTTCTTTAATAAACGGTTCCCCTCTTGTTAATGTTTCTCGCACTTGGTTTCGGCGTCTCTTTTTAAAGGGCCTAACATTCCTCCCTCTTGCCTTTATTCTAGTTGAAAATTAACTGAAAACTCAATCCAAGCAACAACAGTAGAAGGCAATTTAAGAGTTTGCCTCTCATTAAATTGTCCTTTTAAACTTACAAATGTTTCATTAATTTAAATAGACTAGAATGAATAGCTGTGATTTTAAGTATTGCTTGTATAAGTTGGATATGCACATTAAGAGGGGATTTATTCCTTTCGGATAAATGTCTCTTATATTCGGACGAAAATATGTTTGCCTATCAGCCAGCTGCTGCCCTCACATATACACGTTTTAAACACAGAGCATCCAAGCCAGTATGGGAGACACATGTCGGGTCCTTCAGCCGTTAACAGCTGGTTTTCAGAACCTGGAGCCGTTATTTATTGTAGCGACCCAAATTCCTCACGATGCTGCGTGGGCACCGGTTCCATATTTCCCGAAATTCCATGATAACATTTCTTCCTTCTTGGGACTCGAACCAGCTCAAGTCTCGTAGCTCTGCACCAAGGCATTATGCCTTCAACAGCTCGGCTACGGCGTGGGATGGATAAAATCAATAATTTTCCATATATATATATATATATATGGTATGATAAGAAATATATATATATATATATATATATATATATATATATAAATTACGTGTCACGTTGTTTGTCCGCGATGGAATCCTAAACTAATGAACCGGTTTTAATAAAATTTTGCACATTTTCCCATACAGAATAAATGTAATGCAATGACTTTAGCCACGTGAACAGAACAACAACTAATGCGTGTTAATGAGGGTTTCTTAGCAAGGTGGCGAAAATCTGTGGAAGTAGGAGAAGAACATTTTCAACATCTCCTGTCATATGATACGTAACTCATTTTCGCTATTTTCAAGGTCATGCACGAACCAAGTGAAATAAGTAGGAAAAGAGCCGTGCAGTTGCTCTACCGCGTGACGCGGAGTGAGGACTGAGCGCCCGCATGCGCTTTTCCCCTTAGACCGGCCGGTCATCATTATCACTATCACTATTATTATTACTATAATTATTATTTATTTATTTATAAACAAGTTTTTTATTCTTTTCTATTTTCCCATACCTATTTCCCTCATTCCTCTTCTTATATCATCCATCCATTTAAATCTAGGCCGATCTCTCTTTCCTTTCCCAGGTGGAATCCATTCCAATGCTTTTCTGGGGAAATATTGCGTCTTATTATTAATGGAGCTAAAAACTTTCTCTAGGATTCAGATGGAATTTATTTAAATTAACTCCACAGATGTTTACTAGAATTCTCTAAATTCACTTATTTCATTGACAATAATTAACTGTTTTACATATATAATTTGTTTCTAATAAACTCTCACTTCACTATTTATTTTATCCTAGTGTCCTTTCTATCGCTAACGGTTTCGCTTAGAACATAATCTTGTCTCCACAATTAGATCTCTTCGCTGGTTCACAACCCAGATACAACTACAACTGGCTAGTCCGACCATCATATCTTCATATATGAGATGGTCAGTACAATCTGGTATCCAAGGCGAGATACTATAACGATCGAAGACTCGAGAACCAATTTTCTAGAATGAAAGTACAGTAGACTCATGTGGAAATTTCCTCGCGAGGCACGGAGCTAAGTTTTCAGCCCACGAATCTTTCTCTAACATAAGGCCAGACCTGACCTGACTCTCCCCGTCCCCCGCGAAATTGAAACAGTGGGTGACGTTATTAGTGACGGAACTGCATTTAGAACTCAACAAATCAACCTTATGGCACATGTGTTTTTTTATTATCTATATGATTATCACAACATTCAACGTTAACTTTATATTTAAAATGTTTTTTTAAGTAATAAGAGTAAAATATTAATAGAAACAAACCTGTTCTTCCAATGACGCGAGCTTGACTAATCTTCATCCATACAGCAGAAGTCACTCAGAGCTCTGTCAGCTGTAAACAAGAGCAGGTTTCAGACTTACAAAGTATACTTACAAACACATTTTGGGATATAAAAGTTGTTTACTGAATAATTGGAGTGAAATATAACTAAAGTAAAACGGTTATAAAAAACTGTTGTAATCAGAGGGTGCAGAAAACTATTCTAACCTTCATCCCTCTGACGTCATGTACAACCAAACACTGATATCGTGTGTACGAAGGAATTGTTCCAGCCTAATTATTAATTCCTTATAACTATAAAATCCATTGTTGATGCAATGCAATATAATATGTGATGATTAATGATATAAATGTTGATGGATAATATTTTTATAGTGACAAAGCTATTGTAAACTAAGGAAAAGTATAGTTTTTGTCAACTAAACTAGTTTTCCTTGTATAACAAGTTTTTATTTTTGCAAAATAGTCTAAGTAAATTTGGAAAATCATTGTACTCTAAAACAGTATAATTACTCACCTAAAGTGATTTTAGAACCCTATACTATTGCTCTATTACATGATTATGAGAGGTTATTTAGAAAATGTATGGGATCTTTATTATACTGTCACTTTTGACCATATTGATTGAAATATTGAATTGAAAATATAGATTCTTTTCTAAATTAACTACCATAGATGTTTACACAAAATTTCCTAAATCAATTTATTTCACCCTATTTGACTTTATACATGAATAATTGCTCATATAAAGTCTCTTCCTTCACAATTATTTGACGTTTTCGCTTAGAATATAATCTTGTCGCTATTGAGTTCACTCCACTACTCCAATCTTCGAGCACACCTACAACATGCTGATCCGATCGACTTGGATCTCTTTTTATATGCTATTTTCAGAATCTTCTGAAAGCCAGGTTGAACCTACCTTTAATGGAAGCCTCGAGAATCGAGCTTTCAAGAATGGAGGCGATACATCTGGAAAGTTCTCGCGGGCTTACGATTCGTCAATACACGGATCCTTCTCCACGATACAAGATAAGGTCCAAATCTAGCAAACCGCAAGAAATTAAAATCTAACCTACAATGCGTCTCAGTACGTTTCAAATTTAAACTTGAACATCTCAGAATCACCCAATTTAGCCTAGTTTATATCTAAGTGCTTTATTTGCGAGATCTGCATTCGCTCTTCAGGTATACAAACGCACATGCACTTGCACTCATGAACAAATAGAGAGAGAGAGAGAGGAGAGGAGAGAGAGAGAGAGAGAGAGAGAGAGAGAGAGAGAGAGAGAGAGAGAGAGAGAGAGAGAGAGAGAGTGACAGACTTTTGCTTTTTTTTAAAGATTTGTTTTATTTCTGTTCGTTTGGTTTTATCGAAATGTGTCTCATATTATAGTGAAGCCATATACAAATACATTGATTGTTGAATGCAGGCTTTCACGGCCGGTAATCATGATGTTGAGTGATTCCGGGTTCTGTGGCCGTGGTCCATAGTTGGTGTTGATACCAGACGTTTCGCCCTCAACTGCGGAGGGCATCTTCAGTGGCGAGTGCTTCTAGGCGTGTTTCCTGGTCGGAAGCTCTACTTAGAGTCTCTAAGTAGAGCTTCCGACCAGGAAACACGCCTAGAAGCACTCGCCACTGAAGATGCCCTCCGCAGTTGAGGGCGAAACGTCTGGTATCAACACCAACTATGGACCACGGCCACAGAACCCGGAATCACTCAACATCACAAATACATTGATTGTTAACCCATTATATAGTGGCTGTGGTTTTTAAACACCATATAGACACAATTATTTTTATAACTTATTTTAAATATATATTTCATTTGACATCTACAGCAAATTTGTTAATGAAAACAAATCATCTATTTGTCTATTATTTCAATGACTAACATTAACTTCGAATCGGTAAATGTCCCTACACCGTTTATAATCAGTTTTATAAAAACATTAACTATATCAATAATTAATTTATTTCAACAGTAATTAATATGTAACATTTTCATAACATATAATTATTTTATTTTAACATTAAACTAAAAAAAAATCTTCCGTTATTTTCCAAGAGGAAGAAGAGATGTCGGACGTCCTCGGAAGAGATGGTCTTAGATCTGTTAGTGAAGATGGAACAGGCAACTCTTGCCTAAACCAGGAAGTGAAGAAGAAGAAGAAGAACTAAAAATTTCTGGCAACTTATAATAATTTTATTTTAACATTACACTAAAAATTCCTAACATAACTTTAAATATGATTGTAACAGGGGATTTATCTATGAATAATCGAGAACTAATTAAATAACCTGTCACCAATTTTAAACAAACTGACAGATAAGAATATACAATTAAAGCTTCCTACCAATGAAAGACAGATTACAATCAGTGTTGAATAGGGCCTACATACAAATTTCAAAAGGATTAGAACGAAATGAAAAATATAAATGAACATACCTGCTACTATTATCCGAATAAATAACCTGTCACCGTTTTTAAATAACTGAATAGATAAAAAATATATACTTTTAAATTAAATTAAAATAAGATTGTTATACTGATGATTATTATTAATTAGTGAGACTTGGCAACGCTGCAGAGACCCTATAGGAAAATACGTCCTATTATTTAAAATCGTCCAATAAGAATACTTATTTAAAGTTTGGAATCCCCCCTCTAAAAGTATTTCAATGTCCATGGCGTGGGTTCGTACCCTATAAAATGAAGGAATTCTTAACCCTCATTCTCCGTACTAGCGTGCAGCCCACCACACCATTCTAGCGGCGGGCGGATGAGAGCTGAGCTAACAGCGGAAGAAGAAGGATCTCCTGGCAGCGGTGAAGAAGGGGCTCTACGGCAGCAGCGTACCTCGCAGCGATCGTCGCCTCATCAGCGCCGGCTGGAGAAGTGACTCCCGCTTCCAAAGCCCGCGCCTTGCGCGGCAAAGAGCAAAACCGGTCTGACGGCTGAGGGTCCTAACCTGCCCGCTATCCTGGTAGTTCCCATACCCCAGGCAGTAGGCCGCCTATCCCCTCAGCCCCTAGCTAGGCCAAGCTCCCACGGCGTCTGTCAGGGCAACTCCTTAACGGTGGACCAATTCTCCCTACCAGTAAGGACCCTCCAACATGCCAAAGGGCAGCAAAAAAGCAGGCGATCCCACAGCGACACCCCCAATCGCGACTAGAACGCGAAAAAGCACCAAATGCTCAGCTTCTAACACGACAGCAGCAGTTGCCGATAAAACAGGTTCCATAGAAATCGAAGAAACTGGATGCTCACTTGGGAATAACGTCTGCACTGACGCCCAAACTGAAAGAATACAAAGACACTTTAAATCATAACGCTCTATCAATGACTATTAAAGGTGATTTCGCCGGCTATACACCAAAGAACCGAAGAAGCTGATAATTTCGATCATTCCACTATAAAATAATTAATAAATTTTCAAAATTTAGTTTCTAAATTAACATTCATATTTTTTCATAAATTCAAACCACTCTGATAAGGTTTTCGGTGGTTTCCCTTAGCGCAAAGGCAAATGCCGGAGTGAATCCCTAGTCTCGACCAATAAACTTAATTACCCAAATATTAATTAATTTAAAATTAAATAATTTAACTTATATTTTAACTTATATATATTTTTAAACTCACTTAACATATTTTTCCAAATTCTAAATTCACGCTAACCAATGATTAGCTTAGCCCAAGAATGATCGTTTCTGATTGGAGGATGGGAACTCTGGGGGCGTGGTCGGGGCGTCCTCGCCTCGCGAGGTCGAGGGCGGCATTCGCGGCTTTTCGCGGTTTTCCTCTTGGCATGACACCATCACCATCATCATCAACAAGACCGGAGAAGCTTCTTCGCCGCGCCAACTCACCCTGGACTATCCCACAACGGCGAACGACCATCTAGGCGGATGGGATATTCTATCTGAGACTTGGAAGCACTTATTAACCGACCGAATTAATTAAACTCCTACGACATTTACATAGAACTGGGCTGAAGAGGGCATATGTAAGACCCTAAAACAGTCTGAAAGCGACAGAATTATTTCTGCGCATTCATCTACACCTAGCCCTCATTCTCAGTTTTCTCAAGCGGATCGAAGTGGAAGAAGAACGGACTAATATATCATCAAGAAATATAAACTGCTAAAAAGGTGAGTTTGCAAGGACATGCCTTATCTAATACTCTAATCCAAATTCAATTTTATATACCCAAGTCTAACATATCCCACTCCATAAATTTCTTCATTACATAACGCCCAACGATACTTTACCTCCCCATTACAAGTTTTGATCTTAAAAGTACATATTTCTCTTTCTTAAGCCTATCTTTCTAAAAAAAACTGACTTTTTAAAAAACCAAAATATGTTTTACACTAATATTAAATTTTTGATACTGACAGTACATTAATTTTAAGAATAAAATTGTTAGGCAATTTTTTGGACTAAAAGGAGATGAACAGACAGGCGAATGAAGAAAACTTTATAATAGGGAGCTACATGATATGTATAGGAAGCCAGATATAATAAGAACAGTTAAGTCTCGTAGAATGTGATGAGCAGGACATGTGGCATTTACGGAGGATGAAAGATGTGCATGGAAGCTTCTTGTAGGAAAATTACAGGGAAAGCGTCCAGTTGGTAGACTAATAATGAGGTGGGAGAATAACATCCATAATTTAAGGCAAGTACATTATACAGGGGAAGATTGGAAAACATAAGCACAGGATAGGGATGTATGGAGAGCTTATGTCCGCAGTGATGTACCTAGGCGTTCGATAGTACCAAAGAGTTAGTTAGTTAACAATAAGTTAATACAGTAGGCCTATACTGTGGATTACTTCAATTTGCATTTGTATTTATGCAACACAAAGGATTATTATTTCCATGTAATTGTATGTAGTTTGTTAAATACATTTTGATATTAATTCGATTTCCTATTTCAGATATTATTATTATTAACCAGTTTCTCATACATTATTAAACAAAAGTAATCATATATATTTTCAACTGTTGATCTATGGTAAGCGATTTAAAGAGGTTATTTAAAATTTTACATATATTTTATTTTTTCTTCTTCTTATTCTTCTAACTCTACAGTCCATCGTGGGCCCTGGATGCTGTTAAGACACTCTTACACGTATCCAGTCCAACGCCATACTTTTCCATCTCCGGACCACGAGCTTTCACAGGTCCTCCTCTACTCCATCCATCCATCTCAGCTTCGGTCTTCCTCTACTTCATCCTCCATCTGATCTTAAAAGTGAAAGCTTGTACATAAATACTTACATATCGGAGGTCCTCCTGTACTCCATCCATCTCAGCTTTGATCTTCTTCTTCTTCTTCTACTTCCTCCATCAGGTCTCATGAATGTAAGCTTATATACATACATATATATATATATATATATATATATTATTTTCTTTTAAATGCCACCACATTGTCGTTTCGACATTCTTATATTCTCTCCTGGAATGACGTTATTGTAACCCACTTCTGAGGTTGGGGCGCCGGGAAGCCCAGTTACGCTACTCCGATGATATATGATACGTGATGATGATGGTAATAATTCGCATGGGGAGGCTTTAATCCGAAATTTAATGACTATGCTAATGATGACAATGATGGCCAGATGATGTTCGGCTAACGTCTTGTCTTGTCTTGTAAGCCCATGATCACAATTAAAATGTTTTGATATTTATTTAATGTTTTAAAAAATCGTTGTTGATTATAACATTCACACATCATTCAACTGCAGAAAGCGACGGTCTTTGGGTTTAGAAAAATTAGAAAGATATTAAATAAAATTAGTTAAGTGAATGGTTTTACAGATAGCATCCTCATTGATAAAATATACATATACGTGTAAAGTGGACCCAGGTCCTCGCGGAGGGTCCACATTAACCGAATTCCATTCTTATGTTTAATTATTTTACACAGTCACCATGTCACATAATATCAAACCCGTCAGTATATTAAAACTGCATCTATACAATGTAATATATTTATGAGTTTTTTCAAAATTTGTAATATTCAACAACAAACAGTTTCAGATATAATTAAAATTCAAAGATATTGTAGAACCATGATGCACTATTTTCTCTAGCAAGGTGTGGCTAGCAAACTGTTATAAGATATATTTAAAATGCATAGTAATTTGAATTAATGATGCTGTATTTCCTCATTCAGGGTGCGGGTAGGCATTTTTTATATATATTTACAATTGGCAGTAAGATAAAATAATATTATGCAGTATTACCTCTAGTAGGATGAGGGTAAGCAACATTTTTTCATATATCTTTGAAATTTATAATGAGTTGTAGTAAGGTGATGTACTATGCCCTCTGCTATTCAATATTATACAGTTAATGCAATGAGAATTTAGAAGATATTGAAAACGTCTTATAGGATGGCCAGTTGGAAGAGACCAACATTTAGGCCAAGAATGTGACGGAAGAATGTCATTAATCATGATGTGAAGACGGCGAAAGCTTTACTGATAATTTATTAAAGCTTTTATATTTCAGAGTATAATAATTTTTATTTGTATCTTTAAGCATTAATAACCTGTAAAAGTATGTCTTATTTTCAGAATGGAGGTTTGTCTTCAGCCAAGAACACTTTTTGATCTTGCTATCGATAATTACGTAGAGAGAATCATCTCTTTTTGCAATAAAATAGCTGAAAGTAGAAGTGAAAATAAACTACACGAAGCTAAAGAAGGCTGCTTGCATCTCCAAAGTGAAATGTACTCTCTTCCTGTTTTACTAGGTGATATAGTGACGCACAAGATCATTAACGGTGTACCAGGGTATAAACGACCAGTGAAAAAACTACTACATCCAGAAGCCCGCACCTATGCATTGAATGTCATAATGCGGCAGAATATTCAGAACCTACATATTAACTTAAAGTAACGTCCTCCTTTTAGAGGTGATTGTCCTCGATATCCCTTTTTTTCCCCAAAAAGAACTTCACGTTTTGAATAATTTGAAAAGTTTCAGAATTGATTGGTTAGCAGAATTCGATGATCAAGTAAAATTTCCTATAAGTTTAGAAGAATTTTCAATCCCAAATTGCACTATCTCGGATGCAGCATTAGAAAACTTAGCAATGTCTTGTCCTAAACTCAAGCACTTGAATATCAATCACTGTGCAGGCATAACATCTAATTCTATCAATAGCATTTCAAAATTTATAAACCTAGAAACACTTTGACTGGCAAAGGTAAATGTGTTAGGTGATGAATTTATGGAGCTCCTCAAACTTCTAATGGAAAATAAACAACATAGCACAAAAAATAAGGTACATACACTAGAACGACTAGAATATAGTAATATGAACTCTCCAGAGAGCCATTCTACATAGAAGAGCTGAGGATAAAATTCCTACTACCAGTGACACCAGCTTACCAGGACCTCCTGCATGAACTCCACGAGAGGAAATGCAAAATATGGGAAGAATTCTACATTACTGACGCCATGACAAACCGTGAATGGACTCAGGGAGGATATGAATTTCGCCACACAGTGACCAGACTCGCTTTGCATGGATTTCACCACAAGCTGTGCAGCAACCAGAGATTCCACGAGCCCAGCCTAGAGTGCATATGTGCAAGATGTGGCGAACAGTGCGAGAAATAAGATGTGTTAAACTGTAGAATGAGATTAGAATCATTGTTGAAACTCTGTAGTGACTGAGAACAATCTTTGTACGTTGTGCGCATTTCTTATTTTATTAATATAATAATATTAAGTCCCACCGTTTGCATTATCTTTCTGAGAATTTCCCTCATCTTGAAAGACTGGACATATCCTATTCTAAAACAATTTGATTTATAGATCCTTTCCACAATAAGTCAATTAAAACAAATCGGTATATTCATATGTTTTCCATTAATATTTACGTTTGATAATTTACCCTAAAACTTAGATAGCAAACTGGTAGACCTTCGTATAATATGTAATGAGTTAATGTTAGGAGTCATTGAAAATCATTCCTGGCCAATGTTAAAACGCTTTCGTTGAATTTTGAAAGTTCACAATTTTTAAATCAGTATAATTGTTTAAAATATGAATCATTTTCACAATTTCCTTTAACTGAGAACCTTGAAATTTGCATGTGGGGCGATGAGAACGATGCATACCAAATATTTCACTATCTAGTTTTCATTCAATCATTCTAAAATTTGAGCATTATAATAGAAAAGAAATGTACAAATTACTTGAAAAATTACTGGATGATATGATGACAAAACGATTACAAAAATTTAGAAATCGTTAGAATTTCGCCACGTCCTAAAGGAGACTACGATTTCTTGGCAAAAAATGTATATGTATTTGTCCAAAATTAAGAGTAGTTGTTGGTTTGTCTCCAACTAATCTTAAGTATCAGTCTGTACAGTTTATTGGTAGTGATTGTTTTCTATGAGAGGCGCAATAAATAATTATTTATTTCAAGAAGATAATTTTCCAAAAAATGCGTACAATCAAGCGATATTCTGATTAATTAAATGCGACGTGATACCATCACATTATTTTAAGTTTAAATTATATGCTTTGTCTTATATTAAAATAATATTAGCCATTATAAGCATATTGTTACATTTTTA
Source organism: Diploptera punctata (assembly GCA_030220185.1). Taxonomy (NCBI): domain Eukaryota; kingdom Metazoa; phylum Arthropoda; class Insecta; order Blattodea; family Blaberidae; genus Diploptera; species Diploptera punctata. Next base: position 92,564 of record JASPKZ010008044.1, on the reverse strand, counting down.
TTTTGGACGACACAATGTGCATTTCTGATATATTTATGTTTTTACTTAAGTTTGAATACTATATTATGCATTTTAATGATGTAATATTGTAGCAATTTTGTGAATATATTAAAAACTTGTAAAATATTTTTGATTAAAGAATATGTTTCAGTTTAGCATTATTTATTTGCATTTATAGTTGTATTTAGTTTCAATGATTCCTCTTCTGAGAACTGGTACCTGTTTCCTCCCCGGTGTAGTTATATGGCGTTACCAGTTTTTACACGCTTTATATAGCTTGACCTGTATCTGTCTATCTATGTAACGGAATCTTTCAACACGAATTTCACCCACTTAATAAGATAGGATCGACTTCATACTTTGTATACTTGTAAAGTACCAATAACAATACAATAATTTCATAAATTTTTGTTTTATTCTGTAAAATATTAATGACAATTTTGTAAACTCACCTCATTGTAATTTATCCAAAGAATATTAGAAGGATACGATTAACTGTAACTATTTATCTATATTAAAATATTCAAAAATATTATAATAATATTAGATAGTAATAAGTTTTAATAAATATAATTATATGCGTGCGAAGAAATTAAAAATATTCATGGGATTCCGGTTTATAACAATTAGTTAAATTAAAATATAAAACATAAATAATAGTTTTAAAAAACTAAAACACGCTATATTAGAAAACTGAACTAAAAAATGAAAAATAATTTTAATTTCCAACGCGCTTGCGATAAAATTAAAGTGCTCAACAAAAAAATAATCTCCAACACATCTAGAATAAAACTAGATTTATCTACAAAAAATAATTTTACCATCAAAAGTGTGGGGCGCTTTTTATGGTTTTTACGTTTTCTTCTTAGAGGCTATACTTTTACCAATATCTGTTTATTATCAAATATATGTTAATTGATATAGGGCACCCCCCGCTTTTGATGGTAATATTATTTTTTTTGTATATAACTCCTGTTTTATTCTAGATGTGTTGGAGATTTTTTTGACCACTTTAATTCTATCCCAAGCGCGAGGGAAATTAAATTCATTTTTTCATTTTTTAGTACGGTTTTCTAATAAAGCGTGTTGATTTAGTTTTATTAAACAATTATTTTTTTAAATACATATACTTACGAATATGCTTTTAAATGTACTGTATTTTTTTAATGGCACTATGTTTGCTGAAAGTAATAAATATCAAATCCGTTACAAATACCAACATACGCGAATATAAAAATAAATTTGAAATCAGGTCTATAACAAAATTTATATAAAATAAAGGTCTGCATTATATTCCCACATATCTGCCACTGTACTCCAAAGTTTTACTGAAATGAAATTAGCAAAATAGTGCAGTATTTTAAAATATTGTTCCAACGCTCACGTGCTTCTAAGGTAGCCACATACAGATTTTATCTTCTTAACTAAATGTGTATATAATTTCTTATATAAGGTCTCTTCTTTCACAATTTATTTGATCGCCTTATTCGCTGACGGTTTCACTTAAAACATAATCTTGTCCCTCTTGAGTTCACTCCACTAGTCCACTCTTCAAGCACAACTACAACAATCTGATCCGATCGGCTTGCATCACTTTTTATATGCGATGGTGAGAATCTTCTGAAAGCCTGTTTGACTTATTTAAGTGGAAGCCTTGATAACAGATCTTTCTAGAATTGAGGCTATATATGTGGAATGTTCTGGTGAGCTTTACGATTCGTCAGCTCACGAATCCTTCTCTACGATACAAGGCGAGGTCCAACTCAAGCAGCCCCCAAGAAATTCAAAAGCTATCCAACAACGCGCCACAGTACGTTTCAACTTTAAACTTGAACATCTCAGAAACATCCCAATTTATTCTAGTTTATCTCTAAGTCATTTACTTGTAAGATCGGTATATGCTGTTCAGGTATGCAATCACACATGCACGCGCACCCATGAACAACGAGAGAGCGCGAGAGAATTTTGGTTTAGTTTTGTTTTTCTTTTTTTAGATTTTCTTCATTCCGTTTTTTTTACCGAAATGTGTCATATTTTTATGAAGCCATTTTTATTAGGAATACATTTATTGTTAGCTCATTATAATATAATATATTATAGCAGCTCTGAATTTTTAAATATCATATAGACATTAACTTATTTTATTATATATTTTATTTGACATCTATGCCTAATTCGCTAATGGAAACAAATCATCTACTTCTCTATCATTTCAATCATTAACTTTAATTTTTGTCCTACATAATTTATAATCAGTATTATAAATAGATTAACTATACCAATAACTTATTTATTTCAACTCTAATTAATACATAACATATTCATAACATTTAATAATTTTATTTTAACTTTAAACTAAAAATTCTTAACATACAGTTTTCCCCAAAAACTTAAGAACCTCAGTTCCTGGAAGTGCCTTGGAATCAGCCCCTTTTTTTTCCATTCAATAATTCATGCGAACAAAACTGAACTCCTCTTATAATCCTTAAATACCAGTGGACAAAAGAGACAAACTTCCAGAAACACCGCAATGCTATTGTTAACTCGGGAGGGTCTTACTTGTCCATGTAGCTGCCATGAGTCACTGGTGTGAGGCGAGGTCCTCATGTTTTCAAACATACAATAATCTTAAATATGAATGTAACCTGGTACTTATACATGAATAATCAAGGACTATTTAAATAACCAGTCACCCTTTTCAAACAAATTGACAGATAAGAATATACATGTAAAATGGATTGCCATAAAAAGACAGATTACAATCAGTGTTGAATACATACAAATACTAAAAGTGCTATAAAGAAAAAAACCAATGTACTACTTACTATTATCTGAATAAATAACCTGTCACCTTTTTTCAATAACTGAATAGATAAAGGTATACTTTTAAATTAAATTAAAGAATAAGATTCTTAATACTGATGGTTATTATTAATTAGTGAAAATTGACAAAGCTGCAAAGACGCTATCGGACAAGACCTCCCACTATTTAAAATCGTCCAATAAGGATACTTATTTAAAAATTGGAATCCCCTCTCTAAAAGTATTTCAATGTTCATGGTGTGGGTTCGTACCCTATAAAATGAAAGAATCGCTAAGCTTCATTCTCAGTTTTCAAAAGTGGATCGAAGTGCAAGAAGAAGGCCATAACAAATTATCAAGAGAAATAACCTGCTAAAAAGGTGAGTTTGCAAGGACGTACATCTAGGCCCTGCCGTCCACCCCTTGGGATACCTCGGTCGTCATGACCATACTCCCAAGTCCTAGTTCTAGTCCTCCCTATCCTAACTTCGCGTCCACGTTCAAGTTCTCGGTCCTTACACCAACACTCCAGGGAGAGAGTGTTGGAGTTTGCACTTCTGGGCAATTGATGAGCTACATAGTACATCAGGTCACTCAATCCTGATGACCCCACAGTTGGTCCACGGGCTCCATGAGCCTAGCCGGGAGGACTGCTGTCGCAGATCCACCGACCATTCCCCTGTTCTGCCTCCAGGGACGTGTCCCTGCAGCCGTTGTGAGACCGGCTAGGGCTACAAGCCCAACAGTGTGAGACTTTTAGTACGTCCAGGTGCTCATCTCCTGGCGACCCCACAGTTTGTCGACGGGCCCGTAGGCCAAGCCAGGAACCAGTACAGTAGCTCCCCGCTGGACTGGTCCGAGCCGAGCCCTGGTGTGCCCCCAGGGACGCCTTCTGCAGCTGTTGTGGTCCAGCACGGAGCTCGCAAGCTCCAACAGATGAGCAATTAGTACGACAAGGCGCTCAACTCTTGCCTACCCCACTAATGGTTCACGAGTCCCTTGGACTTAACCGGGAGGACTGTCTAGCAGATCCACCGATCTTTCCCCCAGTGCACCAGCTGGGGACGTGTTTGGTTGCTGAAGTGGGTCCAGCCTGAGCTTTTAGTACGTCAGGTCGCTCAACTCCTGACGACCTCACAGATTGTCCTTGGGTCACTCGGTTCCAGATTCAGCGCTAAGTCCTAGACCCTGGAGACCGCGCTTCCTCCTTTCCCGAGCTTATCGACCTGGTGGTAATTCCCAGCATTACGCCCGGTATTGTCCCATCCAGCCCGTTCGCAAGACTAGGCCTAGTCGTGTAGCTGCTGTGAGGCAGCCCACTGAGCAATGTAGGCATCCAGGGTGCTCATCTCCCATGGTGCCCCCACAGATGGTCTCAGGTTCAATGAACCAGGAGATAGGGCCACGAACCCCTAGTCTCCCACCACCCCACCAACGGTGACACAGGCCCCCGCTGTGGGCCGGGGTCGTTCAGGCTTGGCAGCAGGCTCCTATAACCAATAAAAATTCTCCTGCTGACCCCACTCATGGTCCGCGAGTCCATCGGACTTGGAAGGGAGGACTGACTAGCAGATCCACCGACCTTTTCCCCACTACGCCACCGAGGGGACGCGTTTTGCTGCTGGAGTGGGCGCAGCACGAGCTAAATAGTACGTCAGGTCGCTCGAGTCCTGACGACCCCACAAATGGCCCGCGGGTCCGGTCCGGACCTAGCCGGGAGGAATGCAAGCAAACCACCGACCGTTCCCCTATCCGCCGCCCGGGGACGCGCCCTGTTGCTGTTGTGAGCACAGCTGGGGCCCGTAAACGGACCCCCAGGGTGCAAGGACGTACAATAACTAATAATCTAATCCAAATTCAATTTTATATAGGCTACCAGAAGCTAACCTATAGTTCTCCACAAATACCATTACATGACGCCGAACGATATTTACAACCCCATTTCAAGTTATGATCTTGTTCCAAAGAGTTAGTTAATAGTAGGTTAATACAGTAGGCCATCTGTGGATTACGTTTTTTTCCGTAAAGCAGGATTATTTCCATGTAATTGTACATAATTTGTCAAACATATTTTGATATTAGATTTTTTATTTCAGCTATTATTATTATTATTATTATTATTATTATTATTATCATTATTATTATTATTATTATTATTATCAACCATTGTTTCTTATATATTATGAAAAACATAAGTAATCAAATATATTTTGAGCTGTTGATCTTTGGTAAACGATTTAAGGAGGCGATTTAAAGTTTTATACATATATTCTCCTTCCTCTACTTCTTTCTGCTCTATAGCCCACCATGAGTCCTGACATACTTCCACGCATCCCTGTCCAACGCCCTACTTCTCTATCCATGGACCACGATCTTTCGGAGTCCTGCTCTACTCCATCCACCCATCTGAGCTTCGGTCTTCCTCTTCTTCTTCCTCCATCGGGTCATAATAGTGTAAGCTTATGCATAAATTTACATATCGGTGGTTCTACTGTACTGCATCCATCTCAGCTTCGGTCTTCCTCCCCCTCTTCTTCTTCTTTCTCCATCAGGTCTAGGAATGTAAGCATTTATATATATTTTTTTCTTTCAATGCCACCATCTTGTCGATTCAACATTCTCGTATTCTCTCTTGGCATTGCTTTATTACAACAGACTTCTGAGGTTAGGGCACCTGGGAAGCGGAGATACGCTGCTCCGATGATATATGATAGGTGATGATGGTAATGGTGAGGACTTAATCCCAACTTAATGTCTGTGTAAATGATGATATTTGTGTTCAGATGATGATTGGCTAACGTTCGAGCCTTAAAATTTCTTGACATTTCTCTGACAGGTGAGCAAAACGAAAACCCCCCAAAAGAAACGTCACACAGCAAACTTGTACCGACCAGGGTCGAACCTGAACCCCCTGCGCGACAAAGCAGCACGGTACCTCCACACCACGACGGTGGACACCTATTATATTTATATATATCCCAAACTACTTAGAGGTGATGTAAGATGTTAAAGTTTCAATTGTGCACTTCGAAATTTGATTTTGTTTAGAATTTAAAATCCAGTTGTCACATATATATTTTAAGTGGGTATCGCTATTATATTGAGTAACCATAGTTTAGTTTCCACCGTGGTTTTTCCCCGAGATAATTCAATTTATCTTATAAGTTATATATCTGTAATTTGAACTTACCTCAACTATTGTCACAGTAAGTAATTTTAGATTATTAAACATAAAGAAGAAACGGACAACCGTCAGGCATTCTGTAGATATATTTTATTATAAAATAATATAAGAAGGAATATTAAAAATCGTTTAAAATTGTGTTAAATTAGACAATAAACAGTAGGCCAATGTAATTTAAAATTATATGAGATTTTGTTTTCAATGCGGTGCGACAATCTTAAATAACTGACTGGAAAAAATTGTGCGGAAAAATTTAGAGCCCACCGCTGTGATTAAGCAGTAATGTCGTTGCCTCAGATGTAGTGGATGGTTCGATGCCGGTCCCGGTCAGACAAGATTCTTGAATGAAGTATTTTTACTTGTTTTTCCTGACCTGTGGAAACCTTTAAGGGCCAAATTGTCTCCGAATACAATCTGCTCATCATAATCATCTATACTTACTTACTTACTCACTGGCACTATCGTACCCGTAGGATCATGGCCGTGCGGACATAAGCTCTCCATACATCCCTATCCTGAGCTAATGCTTTCCAATCATTCCCTGTATAATCTACTTCTCTTAAATCATTGTTAATGTTATTCTCCCACCTCATTCTTGGTCTACCAACTGGGCGTTTTCCCTCTGGCTTTCCTACAAGGAGCTTCCATGCAAGTCTCCCATTCCCCATACGTGCAACATGTCCTGCCCATCGCAGTCTACGAGACTTAACTGTTCTTATTATATCTGGCTTCCTATAAAGACCATGTAGTTCATTTTTATGTAGTCTTCTCCATTCACCTGTCTGTTCATCTCTCTTTGGACCAAAAATTTTCCTAAGTACTTCATTTTCAAATAATTGTAATTTCCTTTCCTCTCTTAAAGTAAGAGTCCATTTTTCGCACCCATATAATATAACTAGTAGAATAATAGTTTTATATATTTTCAGTTTAACATTTTTTGAAAGGAGTTGGGACATCAAGAGTCTGCAATGCATAATAGCATGCATTTCCAGAATTGAGCCTATGTTTAATTTCTTTGTGCATCTCATTCCTATTTCTGATTATTGTTCCTAGGTATTTGAATTCAGCCACTTCCTCAAAATTTCCCTCATTTGTCATTAGCTGTCCATTTCCATTATATAATGAATTTCTACGACCATAATCATCTATATTATATTTATCTTATTTAATATGAATGTATAGGTGAATGATGGGCCATGAATTAAAAGTTCTTGCTGTCGAGCTGATCACTCATCCAAGGATAGTATCCACCTAATTGTATGATCAAAAATTCAGTGTGCGGCCAAGAGTTTAAATTCCTCTTCTGATAGGTCGGGTATTACCCGTTTAAGGAGTAAGCGCAGTTGTTGACGGAGGGCACTGCAGTCGTGTTTATGCAGGAATTGAACACGTGAGACTGCTATCTATGAGCGCAGAGGGGAATGGGACGTGGGGCGCTGATAGTGAACACTGCCTTATATGACGTCACAAACAGAGCTTCGTAATTCTTCCGCCTGCAGAGATATTTTGAATGACTAATAGCGTTAGGTTGGTAAAAATATTTACAAAGGGAGAGATTTCTTTTATGTATACTCCTCATTGTTGGATTTGCGTGTATCTGCCGTTCATCATCTCATGTCACAGTGCCACTTTGACCAAGGTGGTTTTCTTAACCTCGACCCGCTACTAATTGCAGCTACCGTAATTCCTACACTGTTGTGTAGGCACCAGTCCCATACTGACCTAAATTCCATGAGAAATTTTCTTAGACCATGTGGACTAGAACAACAAGTTTCCTAGCTCAATACCGAGACTCCATCCAAGCCATGACCCACTCGATTATCTTATAATTCGTTGTAATAAATAATCACTTTCTTCCAATGCAATAATGATTCTGGAAACACTCATTCAGAACGTTTGGTCTAAAGACTTTTCTCTTATTACTCTGCAAATCTTTAATTGAAATTTTAAAGAATTCGAAATTCATTACCCAAGGTGGTGGCTTAATTGATAGCATTTTATATCTTCATTTTAGAGGTTTCGGATTTAAAACCGATCAGAATCAATTGACTAGTGATTTGACTAAGGAAATAAGAGTTCCAATCATCTGGTCTGGAGATTCAGGTGAAAGTAAACTTGACCAATATTTTGCTCATGGATTTGCCAAAATATGAAATTCTTTTGAAATTATCCTGTGTAAGATTAATATTAATGATATATTAGTTAATTTGAGAATTATATTTTTTATTCATATTCAGTGCAGTTCCTACATTTATTAATTCATGATCGTTATCCATTATTTTAATTTTCGCTTTGCTTGAAGCACTGCTCTATATTGTCCGATGTTTTCTCTATTTACTTATTTTAATTGCCTGCTAGATAGTACCAAGTTCAGTTCAAAAAATACCTTGAAACTAGAGCGTTTACTCACAAACATACACACGCACACACACACACACACACACACATATTATATATATATATATATATATATATATATATATTATATATATATATATATATATATAAACTTAGGATCATTTTCTATTTCTACTACGTAGGATCTAAGAAGGCATGTGCATATCTTTCATAAATATGTTATGAAAATAATTGCAGTGGTTCCATTTCTTCGGAATACGCTACAAAATTTTAATAAACATGCTGCTACTTTTGAAAATCAGGACGGGGATAATGCAAGGAGATGCATTATCTCCTCTACTATTCAATTTTTTTGATGGAGCAGAAAAAATCTTTACAGGCTGAAGAAGGACTCAAAATAAATGGTACTAAAAAGCATTAGTTTATGCTGATGATGTAGAATTATTACGCGCTACTGAAGTGATACTAAGAGCCAACACGCACATTCTATTGTGTAACAATAATAAATTGTGACTGGAGCTATGAATTCTAACAAGGAACAATCATTACAGAAACTAAAATACAGGCTGAATTCTGGAAACGCGTGGTACTATAAATTACAGGGATGCCATTCATTCCACTGTAAACAGATAAAACTGGTTATTGTTTGAGATATACTATATAGATACAAAATACGGAAATAAGTTTATCAGTATTTGAGAAAAAAGTTCTTATAACATTTTTGACAAAAGAGAGATGAACAAACAGTAGAATTGAAAGATTGTATAACATAATCTTAATAGCTAACCAGATATAATAAAACATTAACGTATCGTGCTCTGCGATGGGCAGGACATGTGGTACAAATGGGGAAAAATAGGGACAGTAGATAAAGAATAGGATGGAATAACTACAATAACCATGACTCGTAAGTAGTAGATTAAATAGAATATTATTGGAAAAGAGCCCAGGATAAGGAAGTATGGAGAGCTTATAACGGCGCGGCTATGAACCAACGTGTTCGTTACTGCCCGTGAGTTAGTTATGTTCCAGGGACACTGCATTAATAAAAAATTCATAACTGAAAAAATAATTATGAATTTTGTACAAAATCAAACGCTTTCAAGTCCCTATTGTATGATGTCATTACGCGTTGAACCAACGGACTAAAGCATGTTCCAAAGAGTAAAGAATAGGTGGATAACTGAAATGCTAACATAAGTAAACAAAATTCATCTCCATTTAATTTTGAACTTTGGAATATAATAAATTAATGGGTAATTAATGTTACCTTTACTCACTTTTGAACTTTGCACTCTCGTTCAACACAATATGTATTTAAGAAGGGCCAAAAAACATTTATTGTAATTTTCAGTTCAACAACAGAGGAGACAACTAAAGAGAAGAGGATCACTTCAGTATCAGTTATCGTGTGGCAGCTCCAGATGGAAAGGTATGAAATTACTATTATCATTATCTTCTAGCTGTTCATGTGTTTAGGCTACTCATTAGTCAGTTTCTACATGGAACATCTTAGTGGAACATTCCTATTTGTTTACTTACAATGTTTTAGAAACTCTGGTAATTCATCTTACATTCTGTTCACATATTCTAGACACCGCTGTGGTCTCCAGGTAGCGTGCTGGCTTGTCACGCAGCGGGCCGGGTTCGATCTCCGGTCGGGGCAGTTTTTCTGAATGAGGTTTATATCGGGGTTTTTCCCCACCTGTAAGACAAATGTCTGGAAAACTTTAAGGCGCAAACGGTCCCCAAAATAATATGGCCATCATCATCATCCCTATCATTATCATCATCGTCATCCTTCACCGGTGGAAAGCAACGGGAAGCTACCACACCTATAATTCCCTAGTAAAGCTGCAAGCATAGCATGAAAGTGTTATGATTGCAGTGAAGGACCTGCCCTCGGGCAGAATTTCTATGGAAGGATGGATCATTAGTGTTGTAACTATGAAATAGCATTGATATTTTATTCAGATATGGAAACATCGTCTTAATTTGTAAACTTTTTTTGAATACAAGAAAGGTCCAGTTTAATTTCCATAAGGGATCCCAGAGTCCACCTTAGCTTTTAGATTATTTTTTAGTTTATTTACTCTAATAATTTTATACAAACAGACATAGATTATTCCGAAAATATTTATGACTGATCATAATTAAAATGTTTTCATTTATTTAATGTTTTGAAAAATTGTTGTTGATTATAACGTTCACACGTCATTCAACTGCAGAAAGCGCGACGGTCTTTGGATTTAGAAAATTTAGAAAGATATTAAATAAAATTAATGATGAATGGTCTTACAGGATAGCATCCTCATTGATAAAATATACGTATTCGTGTAAATTGGACCCAGGTCCTCGTGGAGGGTCTACATTAACCGAATTTCCTTTGTTATGTTTAATTTATATTACCCAGTCACCATTGTCACATAATATCAAACCAAACCCGTCAGTATATTAAAACTGCATCCATATAATACAATATATTTAGGAGCTTTTTCAACATTTGTAATATTCAATAGCCAGAAATTAAGAATTGATTCTTAGCTTGGAAACTAAATGTGTCACTAATATATTCTAATAATAAAACAAACAATATTTTTTGAGTGAAATTCCTGCATTATTTTTTGTATAATGATGTGTAATCACTTAATTTACATTTGCAGTTTTTGATTCAAACGGTAAAGATATTTCAAGCTGGGACGATAAAAAAATACCCTATTGTAATTTTAATTAATCATGGTTTACCGTACCTTGAAAAATATTAATTCTAAACAGGTTGCAGAAAATTGCAAAATATGGCTTTGTTTATAAGGTGTCCTTTTTAATCAATGCACTATTAAAATTCTAATGTTTTAGTAATACAAAACACAAATCTGAATTAAAAATAAAAAAAAAAACCCTGAAGCCTAGTAAGATGAACATAAAACAATATTCAGTTTTACCAAATAGTACTGTAATTAGCTGACTTTCACAATATTCACCATACGTTTTTAAACAGAGAGAGCAGAGAAATAGATACGAGAGCGTATAGTGTCTAACAAGGCTTTGATACGAATATTCTTAAAGGTTAGTTCGGCTTATTACAATGCGTCTAAATTAAAGAAAAGATAGTAGCTGCTGGTAGGACAAACAGTTTTCAGATACATTTAAAATTCACAGTAAGTTTTAGTAAGATGCGGGAGAATTTTATCTACAAAAAATTTTTGGCGAGTGGTAAAACTGTTTTCTCAAATAAAATTGGAATAGCATAATTAGTGTAAAAGGATGATTTCAGAATTTCCTACAGTCGTGCATGGGTGTTTCAGATATCGTTAAAATTTCAAAGATGTTTTGTAGAACGATGATGCAGTATTTTCTCCAATAAGGTGCGGGTAGCAGTTAGGTGATTCTGTAGTTTCCTCATTCAGGGTGCGGGTAGCAGTTAGGTGATTCTGGTATTTCCTCATTCAGGGTGCGGGTAGCAGTTAGGTGATTCTGTAATTTCCTCATTCAGGGTGCGGGTAGCAGTTAGGAAATTCCTGTATTTCCTCATTCAGGGTGCGGGTAGCAGTTAGGTGATTCTGTATTTCCTCATTCAGGGTGCAGGTAGCAGTTAGGTGATTCTGTATTTCCTCATTCAGGGCGGGTAGCAGTTGGGTGATTTTATTTCCATTCAGGGTGCGGGAAGCAGTTAGGTGATTCTGTATTTCCTCATTCAGGGTGCGGGTAGCGTTAGGTGATTCTGTATTCTCATTCAGGGTGCGGATAGCAGTTAGGTGATCTGTATTTCCTCATTCAGGGTTGCGGGGTCGGTAGCAGTTAGGTGATTCTGTATTTCCTCATTCAGGGTGCGGGTAGCAGTTAGGTGATTCTGTATTTCCTCATTCAGGGTAGGCGGGTAGCAGTTAGGTGATTCTGTATTTCCTCATTCAGGATGTGGGTAGGCATTTTTTATATATATATTTACAATTGGCAGCAAGATAAAATAATATTATGCAGTATTACCTCTAGTATGGTGCAGGTAAGCAACATTTTTCATATATCTTTGAAATTCATAATGAGTTGTAGTAAGGTGATGTACTATGCCCTCTGCTATTCAATATTATACAGTTAATGCAATGAGAATTTAGAAGATATTGAAAACATCTTATAGGATGGCCAGTTGGAAGAAGAACAACAGTTAGGCAAGAGAACGAGATGGACAAATATCATTAATATCATGGTGTGAAGAAGGCGAAAAATTTTACTGATGATTTATGGAAGCTTTTAAATTTCAGAGTGTAATAATTCTTTTATTTCTATCTTTAAGCTTTAATAATCTGTTCAAACATTTGTTTTACTTTCAGAATGGAGGTTTGTCTTCAGCCAAGAACACTTTTTGATCTTGCTATCGATAATTACGTAGACAGAATCGTCTCTTTTTGTAATAATTTAGCTGACAAGTTAGATAGTGAAAATAAACTACACGAACGCTAAAGAAGTCTGCTTGCATCTCCAAAGTGAACTGTTCTTCTCTTGATCTGTTTTACTAGGTGATATAGTGACGCACAAGATCGTTAACGGTATACCAGGGTATAAACGTCCTTCGATAAAACTATTTAATCCTGAAGCCCGCACTTATGCAATGAATGTCATAATGCGGCAGAATATTCAGAACCTAAATATTAACTTAAACAAACTTCTTTATTCAAACATAACTTATTTAGCACACTCTATTTTTTTTTATAAAGAACTTCACACTTTGAATAATTTGAAAATTATCAGAATTGATTGTTTAGCAAAATTCGATGATCAAGTAAAATTTCCTGTAAATTTAGAAAAATTTTCAATCCCACATTGCGTTATCTCGGACGCAGCATTAGAAAACTTAGCAATGTCTTGTCCTAAACTCAAGCACTTGAATATCAATTCCTGTGCAGGAATAACATCTAATTCTATCAATAGCATTTCAAAATTTATGAACCTAGAAACCCTTTGTCTGGCAGAGATAAATGTGTTCGATGATGAATTCATGGAGCTCCTCAAACTTCTAAAGGAAAATAAACAACATAGCACAGAAAATAAGGTACCTACGCTGAAACGACTAGAATATAGTAATATTAAGTCCTACCATTTACTTTATCTTTCTGAGTATTTCCCTCATCTTGAAAGACTGGACTTGGTCTATCATAAACAATTAGATTTACAGATCCTTTCCACAATAAGTCAAATAAAACAAATCGCTATTTGTTTTCCTTTCGGAAAATATGCATTTGAAATTTTACCCCAAACCTTAGATAGCAAACTGGTAGACCTTCATATAAAATGTGATGAGTTAATGTTAGGAGGCATTGAAAATCATTCGTGGTCAATGTTAAAACGCTTATCGGTTAGATTTCAAAGTTGCCAATTTTTAAATCTGCCTAATTGTTCAAAATATGAATCATTATCACAATTTCCTGCAATTGAGAACCTTGAAATTAGGATACCGTGCTATGAGAACAAAGTATACCATGTATTACATTATCTAATTTCAAAATGTAAAAACTTAAAAACAATCATGCTTACAATTTTTCATTGTTGTAAAAAAGAAATGTACAAATTACTTATAAAATTACTGGATGATATGCAGATAAAAGCATTACAAAATTTAGAAATTATTAGAATTTATCCGCTTCCGAAAGGAGACCACGATATCTTGGCAAAAAAATTTATAAGGGTTTGTCCAAAATTAAGAATAGTTGTTGGTTTGTCTCCAACTAATTTTAAGTATCAGTCCGTACAGTTTATTGGTATTAATTGTTTTCCATTGATAGGCGCAATACAAACAATAAATTTTACTTCATAAAGATGACTTTCCAAAAAAATGCAGAGACTCAAGATTCTTTGCGATATTCTGATCAAATTAATTGCGACGTGATACAACCACATTATTTAAGTTTAAATTATATGCTTTGTTTTGTATTAAAATAAATATTAGTTATTATAAGTATATACAGTATAGTTAGCTATATAATATGCACCCAATTTTGCCTACGCGGAAAAGAAAACATGAAGCGTAGCTTCTAAGCTTTTCCAGTGCTCCTAATGCTATTTAATATATTTTATTTTAGCCAATGATAAATATGGTATCAGAGCTCTTTGTATATTTCAAACCTTAAGCAGTAAATTATCTTTACGAGAATTTTCTAATGTAAAAAAAGCGGAACACATAAATCAATTTCATTGCCTACTATCATTAGTAGTAGTAGGACTTTATTAGACAAAAAGTAAGATATTTACAATATTATTTACAAATATGGGTCGCACGGGCAGTAAGCCCTACGTGCTGTTGTCAGTCCGTTACAATAAAGTAATAATTGGTACTAGTGTAATGAAAAATAAACAAGAAAAAAAAAGCAATAATAACATTACAATTACATAAAGAAAACACAATAATATTACAATTAAATAATAACACAATAGCATTATACACTAAAAAAACAATAATATTACAATTACATAAAGAAAACACAATAATATTACAATTAAATAATAACACAATAGCATTATACACTAATTAATTTATATATAATTATTAAGAATTAATGGTATTGCATTTTGATAACATATATTTATTCATGAATGAGTGTTGTTCTTATTTTCCGCGTTTTGTCCAGAAATTTACCCAAGTTTATCCAATTTTCTGGATTAACCAATAACTCGTAGCATGCCAATCTTTCACAATTTGAATTTAGAAATCTTTCCGGTAATAACTGACGTCTAAATCATTACATTTTCCTAATATATAAATCTCATCTTCAAAGTTCCCGCACATTGGACATATTCGCATATCATATATGTAGATAAATTCAGTATGGTTGTATACGACTGATGGGATATCAAAAGAATGTATCTGTAATCTTAAATTAAATAATTTTGAAATCTGTATGTGCTTAATATTATTTTTGCTTAAGAATTGCACAAATCGTAATACTAATTGTTACATTTTTATATTGGATGATATATTGATAATTTCTGAGAGATTTATATTTATACTTGAGTAAGAATAATATATTATGCATTTTTCATTGATGTAATACTGTAACAATTTTGTGAATAAATTGAACACTTGTAAACTATTTTGATTAAACAATATGTTTCACTTTAGTAGTAATTATTTACATTTGTAGTTGCATTTAGTTTCAATGATTTACTATTTTTACAACTGGTGCCTGTTTCCTCCATGTAGTTATTCCGCGTTATCATTTTTTTTGTTATTTTCTGAATACATATAATTTCAAAAAGATTTCTGTAAGGAAAACGAAGACAATGGCTTTCAGAGGAAGAGATCCAGTGAGATCCAAAATTATTTAAGAAAATCAAAGTTATAGAACAGATGTCTAGTTTCAAATATTTGGGCTGTGATGTTGGCTACAATGTTGGAAAGAGATATTGACTCCAAAATAAATAAATTCTCAGACGGGTGTGTGGAACAATACAGAGAACATTCAAAAATAAAATTAGAAAAGAAACCAAGATAAAAATGTATAATGTTATGGCGGTTCCCACAATATTGTATGGGATGTGAAACTTGGGCTCCAATGAAAAAAACAGAAGGATAGAATACAGACGGCGGAGATGAGGTTCCTAAGACAATTAAAGGATGTACAAGACTTGATAGAATAAGAAATGAGGACATAAGAGAAGAATTGAAAGTACAGCCTTTATTGGATAAGGTCACGAATTACAGACAGAAATGGATTGATCAAATGGATGGAATGAGTAAGGAGAGATATCCATTGTTAGCAAGAAATTATCAAGTAAGAGGAAGATGTGATGTTGGAAGACCTAGAAGACGTTGGGCTGATGCATTATGAAGTCCGGAACGGGCAATTGATTAATCCCTGGAGTGGTGATGATTATGATATACTTGCGAATGTACTTTTATATGTACTGTGTGTTTTTTTTAATGGCTTAACGTTTGCTGAAGGATATAAATATCAAATCTGTTAAAAATACCAACATAGGGGCATTATAAAAGAAACTTCAAATCAGATATATAACAAAATTTATATTAAATTAAAAGCTGCATAGTGATCCCCAAATGTCTGCCACTGTACCCCAAGGTTTTACTGAAATGTAATTAGCAAAATAGTTAGTACAGTATTTTAAAATATTGTTTCAAATGTAATTATCGCTCAAATCTGGATGTAAAATTAAATAATTCATACCAGATCGAGTAAATTCTCACTTAACACTTTATTTATTTCTACAATTTTTCACTAGTCAATTAATCACCATTTGTGCTAACAATTAATTTTAATTTAATGTTTATCTCACTCATAATTATATAACAGATTGACATAAATATATAGAGTGGTTATTTATTGTAGCTCGCCAAATTCCTCATATTGCTCGGTGGCCATCGGTTCCATATTGCTCGAAATTCATTGATAACATTTCTTCCTTCATGCGGACTCGAAACAACGCAAGTCTCGTAGCTCTGCACCAAGGCATTATACCTTAAATCCCAGGATACGGCGTGGGACGGAAAAAAGCAACACTTTTACATATAGGCCTACATCTTCATCAGAGATGGCAATACAGCCCGTTTTGAGCCCTGGCCGCTTACAAAATTTTTCCCCATTCATCCTAACACCAAGCTCCATAAGATATTTTATTACGTGTAACCATCTCAACTTCAGGCTGCCTCTCCATAGTGTGGATTGGATTTACGATATTTTTATTATTATATAGCATTCCTCATTTGAGGATTGCCTCAAGGACAAAGTGATACAGACAATTTTCGAAATTAATGAAATGCATTTTGTAAATACATTAAAAATATACATTTTGTAAATAGTTTAAAACAAACTCATTATGTAGTTGAAGTATACATACTATAAAGAAGACATTTTGAAAAGATGGTTTCTTAAAATTGAAATTGTTTGTCTAATGGCAGCAATGGCAATTTTAGAAAGATACACTAAGATCTAAGAAATTCCAAAATGTAGCTAAGAATCCTGGTATAGTACCTCTTGCCCCGATCATCAATCCTGTGTCAGTTGTCAACAAATATTAGATCAGAACGCTTTAAATTCATTATTTTCTTTAAAAATTATTAAATAACGAATTTAAAGGAAAATAATGCCACCATAAGATACAAATTTATATCATACTTAATGAATAGTATTTCCAGTTACCTATATTAATGTGTTGAACTCTATTTTTAATGCACTCGAAAAACTTTACGAAAAGACAAGTTAAGAAAAGAAAAATTAAAGAAGATTTTTGGAATTTTCGATCTTGAGAATTACAGATAAATCTCTTCAGGAGTCAGGTTAAAGACACGACAGTCAAGATGCCTCACAGCCTTTAGCTATAGTAAAATTGCGAGGCTTGTAATATAAGAGAATATAGTACCCAACCAATGCGGAGAAAATGCAATCTAAAGAAAGAATGTGTGGTAAGAGTGTGTGGTAAGAGTGAGTAGAGTAAGAGGTTCAGGTAGTATACCACTGTCTTAGGCTTGCATAGGCAGGGCTTATGTTCCGTTAGTCGTGTATAGTCTGTTGGCAGTTACAATGTCAAGTGCGAACTCAATATTCACAATGAAGACCATGAAATTATCCAGGAAGTTATATATTTTTGGGATGAGAAATAAATAAAGGAAGGTTTGAAAATTCCTATCCATAATAATAATGATAATAATATTTTTATTCAATGCCACCACATTGTCATTTCGACATTCTGGTATTCTCTCCTGGCATGGTGTTATTGAAACCCACTTCTGCGATTGTGCGACTGGAAGGTGGAATTACGCTGCTCCGATGATATATGATAGGATGATAATGATGCACCAAGAGAGTCTTTAATCCCAAACTTGATGAATATGTTAATGGTGTATTGATGATGATGGTCAAATGATGTTCGGGGACCGTTTGGGCCTTAAAGTTTCCTGCCAATTGCCTTACAGGTGACGAAAAACTCCGAAAAAACCATCCCACAGGAAACTTGTCCCGACCAGGGACGCTACCACACCTAGGCAGAGACCACAGCCGTGGATAATAATAATAATAATAATAATAATAATAATAATAACAATACACAATAATCACAAATAAGAATGACATACACAAAGAAATTAAACATAAGCTGAATTCTGGAAATGCATGCTATTATGAATTACAGGGAGACATGTTGTCTCAAGTTTTTTTTTTTTTTTTTTTTTTTTTTTTAGTGAGGACAAAAGTACATGTGTTAGGAAAGAATTGCCACACGTACTAACAAGACTGGCAGTCCATGGGTTTCACCATCTCATTTGCAAGACCATGAACCAAACCAATCATGAGAGTGACATTGTGCAACAAAACATGTGAACGCTACCATATCGAACTGTGCACGAAGAGAATAAAATCGTTAAATCAATATACAAAGCACAAAATAAACAAATAGTAAAACCTTATATTAATCTTAATGGTCATTTAGCTACTATTAGAATAATAAAAACTATTTCTACTTTGAATCAATTGTGCAGTGAAAGAGTGAGTCTCCGTAATTTAGGAAGAAACTGAAAATTAAAGTGATAGTTGTGACGCTATGTGGACGAGCAGTTACGCGCAAGGCAGATATATAGAGCGGGCTATTGACTCTGAATAAGATTTGGAAGCCTTGATTGTCGAGCGCATAGGTAACCAAGGATAACAATACAGAACATAAATTTTAAAGAATTTGAATTTATTTTTGTATCTTCTATTGATGTTGCCCATAATTTTTAGGTTGGAACTGTGGAAATACATATATATTTTTCACTATTATAGATAAATATTTTCTATATCCGTATGTCGTCCACCGCTTTGGTCTCGGGATAGCGTGCCTTGTCACGCAGCGTGCCCGGGTTCGATCCCGGTCGAGACAGGCTCCAGGTGAGGTTTTTTACAGGTGTTTTCCCTGAGCTGTAAGACAAATTTCAGGAACCTTATGGCCCAACGGAATATGAAAATCACCTAGCCTTCATCATCAATCTTATCATTATCATCATTATCCTTCACCGGTATGGAAAGCAACGGGAAGCAACGACACCTATAATTCCCTAGTAAAGCTGCAAAGCATAGCGCGAAAATGCTATGATTGCAGTGAAAGACCTTCCCTCGAGCAGAATTACTATGTGTGGATCCTTATTTCAAAAGAAACAAATGTACCGCGAAGAAAAAAAAACTGAAGTTGTTCCAAAGTGGGTGGAAATTAAAACTTATATAGGAATTTCCTTATAAATTATAAAAAAAAAAACAGAAGTTGGTCCAAAGTGCGTGGAAATTAAATAAATGAAATTAAAACTTGCGTAAGAATTTTGTTATAAATGATAGATAGAGAGATTTTATTGTTAAAACATAGTGCAATGAATGACATCAATTCGTATATTAATTACTGTTGTACCTCAACCAGTAAATACTAAAATATCCATTGAAACTATAAAAAGAATTCAAAGTTAATATACTGATTTAATTACTTACACAATATGGTGTATTCATTTAGGTAAGATTTTACCCACTCACTTCATATTTTTCTTCTTACTTTAATTTAAACCAGTTTCGGGACTTTACATTTCAGTTCTATCATCACTATCGCCGCAACCGTTGTTCTGTGTTTTGAAGAGCCGTATTTCGCTGTGTTTTGAAGAGCCGTATTTCGTTCCCTTTGAACTTTGAAATTCCCGGGGAGACTGACCTGAGAATATTCTTCAATTTTTTAATACCAATAATACATTAATTTGGATACAGTTTTCAATGTGTCGCATTGAGCCCCAGGCAGAACCCACGCACGTGCACCAAAAAACGCAAAGCTGTTTACACTATAGTATTACGCGATGCAGAGAACATATAAACATTGTTTAACGAACCTCAAAGCTAACCTCCATCCATAGTAATTCTGTTTCACTGCAATCATAGCATTTTTATGCTATGCTTTGCAACTTTACTTCGGAATTGTAGGTGTGGTAGCTTCCTGTTGCTTTCCACACTGGTGAAGGATAATGATGATGATGGCCATATAATTTCGGGGACCGATTGAACCTTAAAGTTTTCCTGATATTTGTCTTACAGGTGAGGAAAAAGCCCGATAAAATTCTCACCCAGAAAAACTGGCCCGGTTGGGGATCGAACCCGGGCCCGCTGCGTGACAAGGCAGCACGCTACTTCGAGACCACAGCAGTGGACAACTGACAGATAAGAATGTACATTTAAAGCTGCTTGACAAAGAAAGACAGATTACAATCAGTGTTGAATACATACAAATTTCAAAAGGATTATAACGAAAAGAATAAATATAAAAGAACATACCTGCTACTATTATTGGAATAAATGACCTGTCACCCTTTTTAAATAACTAAATACATAAAAATATACCCTTAAATTGAATTAAACAATAAAAATGTTTATACCAATGATTATTATTAATTAGTGAGGCTTGGCAACGCTGCAAAGACGCTATAGGAAAAGACGTCCTATTATTTAAAATCGTCCAATAAGAATACTTATTTAACGTTTGGAATCCCCCCCCCTCTACAAGTATTTCAATGTCCATGGCGTGGGTAGTACCCTATAAAATGAAAGAATCGCTAACCTTCATTCTCAGTTTTCTTATGTGGATGGAAGTGGAAGAAGAAGACCATAGCAATTTACCAAGAGAAATAAACTATTAAAAAGGTGAGTTTGCAAGGACATACCATAAATAATACTCTAATCCAAATTAAATTGTATATAGGCTACCAGTAGCTAACCTATAGTTCTCCACAAATACCATTACATGAATAATGTCGGTTGAAAATGAGAGACATCCTTCTCTCGAAAACTAGTTCCCGTGTTTGAAGAAACATAAAATATGAGGTAAGATGCTAAAAAATGACTCATTAATTTACCATTACATGACGCCGAACGATACTTTATAATCCCATTTTAAGTTATGATCTTAAAAATACATAATTTTCTTTACCACAAAAACTAATTTCAAATAACCAAAATATGTTTTACATTACTGTTCCAAGAATATTCTTTAAATTTTTAATACCAATCGAACATTAATTTGGGTGAAGTTTTCATTAAACACAATGAGAATTTTTTCTAAGTCTCAGGCAAGACACCACGCACGTGCACCAACAAACGCAAGGCGGTTTACACTATAAAATCACGAGATACAGACAACATGCGCGATATTTAATGAACCTCAAAGTTAACCTAATGCAATTAAAGTACTCTAAGCTGTGAAATAAGAACTTAAAACTTAACATAATGCAAATTAAGCACTCTAACCTTGAGTCGGGATAATAATATTACCCATAATTTAAAGAGAAGAACATAATTCAGAGGTAGATTGGAATATATTTGCTCAGGATAGGGTGGTATGGAGAGATCATGTCCGCGTGTTCGATAGTGCCCGAGAGTTAGTTAGTTAATTTAATAGTACGTTAATACAGTAGTCATATCTGTGGATGACTTCAATTTACATTTTTATTTATGCAACAAAGGATTATTTCCATTTAATTGCACTCAGTTTGTTAAATATATTTTTTTTATTTCAGATATTATTATTATTATTATTATTATTATTATAATTATTACTATTATTATTATTATTAATAATAATAATACTTTATTTATTCTGGCAGAGTTAAGGCCATAAGGCCCTCTCTTTCACTCAACCAGCACAAATACAAATAAATATTCGACAAATATAGATATACACTATATTAATTATAAACAGTTAAAGATACAATAAATGTAGCAATGTAAATGTCATGTACAAACAACATTTTATAGGGTAATAACAATAATGATACGATAATAATAATAATAATAATAATAATAATAATAATGATATAAATATGATACATTATATGGGAAACACCAATTAATATATATATATATATATATATTATATATATATATATCTTACACTGGATAATAATGAAGTCGAGTTTAGATCAAATATAGATTTAGATTTCTTTTAAAAGATGCCAATGTCCGGCAGCCCCTTATTTCTTGTGGTAGGGAATTCCAGTTGCGAGAAGTGAAGATGGTATATGACATGGAGTGATGTGATGTCCTATGTTGCGGTATATTAAGTAAGAGACTATGTTGTGATCTTGTGTTTAGGTTATGGTTTGAGGATAGATACTGGAAAACGGGATGATAAATAATTGGGAATCGAGGTATGTAGGATCTTAAATAGGAGAATTAGACAGTGCGATTTTCTTCTCTCTTATTATTATTATTATTATTATTATTATTATATTATTATTATTATTATTATTATTAACTATTGTTTCTTATATATTATTAAATGTAAGTAATCAAATATATTTTCAGCAATTGATCTTTGGTAAACGATTTTAGGAGGCGATTTAAAATTTTATGCATATATTCTTCTTCTTCTTCTTCCTACTCTACAGCCCGCCATGGCCCTGGCTGCTATTAAGACACTCTTCCACCACGCATTCCTGTCCAATGTCTACTTCTCTATCCACGGACAACGAGCTTTCGGAGTCCTCTACTCCATCCACCCACCCATCAGAGCTAAGGTTTTCCACTACTTCTTCCCCCATCTTGTCATAATAGTGTAAACTTATGTATAAATATTTACATATCGGAGGTTCTCCTCTACTCCATCCATCTCAGCGTTGGTCTTCCTCTTCTTCATATTATTCTTCTTTATCCATCAGGTCTTAGAAGTCTGAGCTTTTATATATTTTTTTATATCTTCCAACGCCACCACCTTGTCGTTTCGACATTCTCGTATTCTCTCTTGGCATTGCGTTAATACAAGACACTTCTGAGGTTACGGGGCATGGGAAGCAGAGTTACGCTGCCCCGATGATATATGATAGGTGAAGATGATAGTAATTATTCGCCAGGGGAAGCCTTTATCCTAAACTTAAATACTATGTTAATATTGATATTGCTGTCCTGATGATGTTCGGCTAAGGTTCGGGCCTTCAAATTTCCTGACATTTGTCTTACAGGTGAGGAAATCGATAAGAGGTAAAAGTATCATCTGTGCACTTTGTAATTTGATTCTATGTTTGGAATTCAAAATCCACTTGTCACACCTATATTTTAAGTAGGTTTTGTTATTATATTAAGTATCCATAATTTAGTTTCTACCGTGATTTGTTTCCGAGATAATTCAATTTATCTTATAAGTTATATTTCTGTAATTTGAACTTAATAAAATTATTTACATAAAGGACAAACAGACAACAGACAGGCATTCGTTATATATATATATATATATATATAATATATATATATATATATATTAATATAAAACAATGTAAGAACGAATAATAATAACCGTTTAAAATTCTGTTAAATTACACGATAAACAGTAGGCCAATATAATTCACAATTATATGAGATTTTGTTTTCACTGTGGTGCGATATTCTTAAATAACTGACGGAAAAAAATTGTGCGGAAGAATTTAGAGAGCCCACGAGATGTGATTAAGTAGTAATGTCGTTGCCTCAGATGTAGCGCACATGGGTTCGATGCCGGCCCCGTTCAGACAAGTTTCCTGCATGAAGTATTTTCATGTGTTTCTCACCTATGGAAAAATTTAAGGGCAAAAAAGATCTCCCAATAATCATCTATATTATATTTATTTTATTTAATATGAATGTATAGGTGATAGATGCAAAATACGGATTATTTCTTTAAGGGAGAAAAAAGTTTATCAGTATTTGAGAAAAAAAAGTTCTTATAACATTTTTGACAAAGGAGAGACGAACAAACAGTAGAATTTAAATATTATATAACATAATCTTAATAGCAAACCAGATTTAATAAAACAGTTACGTATCGTGCTCTGTGATGGGCAGGACATGTGGCACAAATCGGGAAAGAAAGAGGGGCATTAGATAAGGTATGGGATGGAGGAACCACAGGAACCATGACTCGTAAGCAGTAGTTTACATAGGATATTATTGTAAAACAGCTCAGGATTAGGAAGTATGGAGAGCTTATAACGGTTCGGCCATGAACCAACGTGTTCGTTACTGCCAGTGAGTTAGTTTTGTTCCTGGGACATTGCATTAATATAAAACCTATAAATGGAAAAATAATTATGAATATTGTACCAAATCAAACGTTTTCAAGTCCCTATTATGTGATGTGATTACGCGTTGAACCAACGGACTAAAACATGTTCCAAGAGTAAAGAATAGGTGGATAACTGAAATTCAAACATACGTAAATAAAAATTCATCCATGTTCAAAATATTCAGGTAATTTTGAACTTTGGAATATCATAAATTAAGGGGTAATTAATATTGCAGTACTCACTTTTGAACTTTGCACTCTCGTTCAACTCAATATGTATTTAAGAAGGGCCAAAAAACATTTATTGTCATTTTCAGTTCAACAACAGACGAGACAACTAAAGAGAAGAGGATCACTACAGTATCAGTTATCGTGAGGTAGCTCTAGATGGAAAGGTATGAAATTACTATCATCATCATCTTCTAGCTGTTCATGTGTTTAGGCTACTTATTAGTCAGTTTCTCTCATGGAACATCTTAGTGGAACATTCCTATTGGTCTCCTTACACTTTTTCAGAATCTCTGGCAATTCACTTTACATTGTTCACATGTTCTAGACATTTAGATTTATAATTGTATTATTTGTCATGATGCTAGTTATTTTAAGTCCAGCTATTTGCTGTTAATTTTGCAGTCTGATCACATGTAACCCAACGTTTTTCTCATGTATATTATCGATTTCTGTTGTTCTTATTCCTGAGGCATCTGACGGATTCACGTCCCAAGATTCGCGAAAACACAGACGTATAGAAAAATTAGGGTACTCTGTAACACTGTTCCAGTCTTTTTAACTTTTTATAAAATATTTAAGTATAATAGCACAATATGAATAATTAACAAAATCTTGAAGCCTTCCCTTGTACTGCGACTCACAAGAATCCATTTAAATAAAATCTTAGATACACTACAATGTTATAGAAGAGAAGTGTGGTCTATGAGGTGTATTCATTTCATTAGAATAACGAACAGTGAAATGAGATTTTTTTAGAGAAACACTAGGCTGTACTCGTATGGACTAGACCAGAAATGAAGATATTATTCAAGCACTTAAATTACAACCAATCTCGCATTTTATAAATAAATACCAGTTCGAGTGGAAAATTCATGTAAAGTCAATTAATCGTAATAGACATCCAAGAGTCGTGTTTCCGTACCGTTCTCAAGTAAAGAGATTTTTGAGCCATCCCAGAAAAAGGTGGTAGATTTTATAGAAGATTTTGATGACGATGGTTCTGATTTTCTCTTTAATATTGACTCGTTTTCAATGTGCTTTACTTACAAGTTATTATTAATGGCAATATATGTTCCTATTTCATGTAAAATGATGTTTCCTAGACAGCTGAATGTGTTTACTTGTTTAATTATTTTAGTATTAATAACATTTCCACTCCTTATTACATTTAGCAATTTGATTGATATTGCATTTGTTTATTAAGTCCTACGTATCCAGTTGCATTAGGAGATAATAATAGCGGGCCATAGAACTATTTTAAATTACGATTTTCAGATAAACCTTCTCTTAATGGTCGGATTTTATCGATTCTTTGAAAATATCTTACTCGTCTATTTCAATGGGAAATACATACGTTCGTGGTGAAAAATCGAACATTGCGGTCTCTAAAGCACTTGTTATATTTTAAGTTTAGACAATTCCATCACTCCTAAGGCCTGACTTTCTGGTTAATGAACTCTATCTTAATTTTCTTCATTGATTTTTATATTCTTTTCATCACAACATCCTGAATATCTACATTGTTTGGATTTAGTTAATAATATCATGTTGACCTAAATAGATGATGCTTTCCTCTGGATTTCTTGAAGGATATTTCATGCCACTCTCTCATTTCTGGCACTTGTTCTGCCCATCACAGTCTATGAGAATTTACGGTTAATAATCAGGTTTCCCAAAGACATCATGTATCACCATTATGGAATTTCCTTCATTCGCCAATACGTTTGTCTCTATTTTGTCCAAAAATATTCCTAAGAAATTAATTCTCATACACTCTATAACATTCCTCCTTCATTAAAGTAAGAAACCTTGTTTCGAATCGATGTAATATCATTGGATGTATTAAGGTTTTTTATTTATATTTACTTTTCTTAAAGAAGTTGGGTATGACAATAATCCTTGTGATGGCATACCTGTCTAATATATAATTTCTCTCTGCTTCTCATTCCTTCTATAATTATTGTTCCTAGGTATTTGAATTTACTCACTACTTTAAACTTCTCTAGCTCCCCTAATTTGTCATTTAGTATCAATTTAAATTATATATTGCATTTCCATGTGTGACCACATATTTACTTTTAAAGATATTAAATGCCACTCCCAATTTTGTAGTGTTAGGGAATGCATTTGAAAATGTTATAATTGGTTGGCACTTAGCACCTCGTCGGTTTCGCCTAATAGAGCTACATCATTAGTAGACTTACACACCAATAACTTATTATAGTCAGTCCCAGATGTCTAGGGAGCACATGTAAACAGAGGTTGTAACGGTGAAAAAGCGCGCAATTACGGTTTCATAACATATTTGTTTAACAACAATGTAATGCAATACTGACAATAATAATGAAATTAATAATGATAATAATATAATAATAATATTAATAATAATAATAATAATAATAATATAATGGTAATACTAATACTACTACTACAACTAATAATAATAATAACAAATTAATGCTAATACTAATAATGAATACCAATAATAATATAATAATAATACTAATAATATAATAAAAAAATAATACTAATATTAATAATAAATAACAATAATAATAATAATCTCTAATCGCCGTGTGACGGTTCTCCTTCAATAACGTTCTATAAATGTTTATAATTGTCTGTATTTCTCCCGAACGAAATCCATTCCTCTGTTTATGTTTACTTAACAGGAGACATTCTCGAAGGACGTGGCATACAATTATCGGTCATCATTTCAGATGATACTGCACTTATTAAAAAAACACTTGCACACGCCAGCTAAATATACCACATTCACTACTGTAGGCTCAAAACTTATTTAATTTTACTGTACCTACCCCCTCATCAATACTTAGCACATAAGTGATACAGAGGGAAAAAACAATAACTTATCCTAACTAACTAACTCACTGGCAGAATCGAATCCATAGATTTATGGCCGTGCGGATGTACACTCTCCATACATCCCTATTTTCAGCTACTGTTTTCCAATCAATTCCCTGTATAATATACTTCCCTCAAATCATAGTTAATGTTATTCTCCCACCTCATTCTTGGTCTACCAACTGGGTGTATTCTCTCTGGTTTTCTATAGGAAGTTTCCATGCACCTCTTTCATTCCCCATTCGTGCCACGTGTCCTGCCCATCGCACTCTACGAGACTTAACTGTTATTATATCTGGCTTCCTATAAAGACCATGTAGTTCACTGTTATGTAGTGTTCTCCATTCAACTGTCTGTTCATCTCTCTTTGGTCCAAAAATTTTCCTAAGAACTTTATTCTCAAATACTCGTAATCTCTTTTCTTCCCTTAAAGTAAGAGTCAATATTTCGCACCCATATAACTGGTAGAATAGTAGTTTTATATATTTTCATTTTTACGTTTTTTGAAAGGAGTTGGAACGACAAGAGTCCCTGACTTAAATCGTAATATTGTGAAAAATGCTGATGTGGGATTTCCCACCAGACACTTGCAACGCAACCAATGACGCGCCAGCATTTTAAATGAAGGGGAGGGCTGGCTTACTGCTTTGTTCGGAAGACATCTGGAATTTGGTATTATAGCATTGAGCTGTACGCCTGCTAAACATTTTATGGCATGTTCCAATACAAAATTGAAAAGTAGAGAAGATAGTGAATATACTTATTTAAACCATTGCGAATTTCAAAAGTATCTAAAAATCGTTTGTGTACCCGCACCATAATCATTCTAACATTTAACACGTCTAATAGGTCCAAGTTGATGATATACAAATTAACACAGTCGAATAATTTAAATACTTAGGTACCAAAGTAAATTGACATAATACATTAGAAGAGGAAATTAAAGAAAGATTGGTAAATGAGAATAAAGCTTAGTTTGCAAATAGAACCTTATTTAAAAGTAAATTAATATCTAAAACAGCAAAAATAAGGTTATACAAAACACTCATTAGACCAGTAGTTACATATGCTTGTGAAACTTGGGTCCTAAAACAAGCAATAAAACAGAAAATTACTAATTTTTTAAAGAAACATTTTAAGAAGAATATTTGGACCAAATAGAGGAATAGATAACTGTTGGAGAATCAAAACAAATAACGAACGAAACAAATTAATAAAAAATCAGAACATAGTAAACCATATAAGGTCTCTCAGAATTGGTTTTCTTGGACCTTTGATAAGAATGGATGATCAGAGACTGGTCAAAAAACTCTACAAATGGAAACCTTTAGGAGGAAGAGCTGTAGGAAGACCGACGATCAGACGGGAGGATGACACAATGAACGATCTAAGGAAAATGAAAGTGACTAATTTGAATATGGCAATAGAGAGACTGGCATGGAGGAGGATTGTTGAGAAGGCCAAAATTTCACTTTTGAAGTTGCCGTGCCTTAAGATGATGATGATGAATATGTCATAGTCTTAATATTTTATGAATTCCAAAGTCCAGCGGGACACTTCAGAATTTCCCAATTTTAATTTTAATCATAGGCTCTTTGAAGGCAAATATATATATATAGGAACAACGGGTAATTTGGACCCCTGTTTTGAATTTGTTGTTTTTCGTCTTTTAATTAAGGGATTTGAATTTTGTTTAATTACAGTGATTGTCATTAGTGATGTAATTATGAAATATCATTGTATTTTATTGAAATATGGAAACATCCTCATTATTTATAAGATTTTTACTATATAAGAAAGGTCTATTTAAACCTCCATAAATGAATAATGTGGGACCCCAGAGTCCACCTTAGTTTCAGATTATTTTTTAGTTTAATTACACAAATATTTTATACAAACAGGCACAGATTATTCTGAAAATATTTAAAATGTTTTGATATTTATTTAATGTTTTAAAAATGTATTGTTGATTATATATTATAATTTATGACATTCACACATCATTCAACCGCAGAACGCAACAGACTTTGGGTTTTGTAATCTAACAACGATATCAAATAAAATTAATTAAGTTAATGGTTTTTACAGATTGCATCCTCATTCATAAAATATACATGTAAAAATATTCGTGTTAAGTGTAGGGTCCATATTAACCGAATTCCTTTGTTATGTTTAATACAGCCATCATGTGACATATCAAACAAAACCCGTCAGTATATTAAAACAGCATTTATATAATATAATATATTTAGGACTTTTTGAACATTCTGTAATATTCAATAGCAGAAATTAAGAATTAATTCTTAGCCTGAAAACTTTTTAAGTGGCCGTTTTCATAAATATCACAAATAAACCCTTCTTCACACAAAGAATAAAAGAAACTGGCCTTTAAACCGTCAACGTTCATTTCGGGAAGATGTAAAAATATATTCTGTTGATGTACAGAGAGGGTAAATTCCTAATTATTTTCTAAAATCTCTTTTATTTGTAAAAATATTATTATTGTATACCTATTATTTCCACATTCTATGATTCCAGTCCCTAACCTGAAAAATTTTAATGTGTCACTAATATACACCATTAAGAAAATAACTATATTTTTGAGCGAGATTCCCCCATTCTTTTTCTAAATAATGGGTTATCACTTCATTTACATTTGCAGTCTTTGATTTCAACGGTAAAATATTTCAAGCCGGGACGATCAAAAAATACCATATTGTAATTTAGAATAAATCGTGGTTACCGTACCTTGAAAAATATTACTTCCAAACAGGTCACACAAAATTGCAAAATAAGCTTTATTTATACGGTTTCCTTTAATCAATGTACTATAAAATTATGTTTTACTAATACGAAACGCAATCAGAAAAAATAAATTAAACATCCAAAAGCCTAGTGAATGATCTTAAACAAAATTTAGTTTTACCAAATAGTACTGTATTAGTTGATTTTCACAATATTCACGATTCATTTGGAAGACAGAGAAGAGAGAGAGAGAGAGAGAGAGAGAGAGAGAGAGAGAGAGAGAGAGAGAGAGAGAGAGAGAGAGAGAGAGAGAGAGAGAGAGAGAGAGAGAGAGGGTGTAGTGTCTAACTAGGCTTTGGTAAGGTATTCTAAAAGGTTAGTTAGGCTTATTCCAATATGTCTAAATTAAAAAAAAAAAAAAAAAGGAATAAGGTGCGGATAGACAAACATTTTTCAAATTTACTTAAAATCCACAGTAAGTTTAAGAAAGATGCGGTAGAATTTTCTCTATAAGTTTGCGGGTTGTAAACAATTTTCAAATATATTTGAATAGAATAGTTAGTGTAGAAATATGATTCAGAATTTCCTATAGTCGTGTATGGGTAGACAAACAGTTTCACATATCTTTAAAATTCAAAGAAATTGTAGTAAGACGATGCAGTATTTTCTCTAGTAAGATGCGGGTAGCAAACTGTTTTCAGATATATTTAAAATGCATAGTTATTTGAGTTAGATGATGGTGTAATTCCTCATTCAGGGTGCGATTAACCATTTTTGAAATTATATTAAAAATTTTCAGTAATATAAATTAATATTTCGCTGTATTCCCTCAAGTAGGGCGCCAGTAGCACATTTTTTCATATATCTTTGAAATTCATAGTGAGTTATAAGGTGATGCACTATCCCCTCTACTATTCAATATTGTACAGTTAATTCGATTAGAATTTAGAAGATATTGAAAACGTCTTGTAGGGTAGCCAGATGAAAGAGACCAATACTTAGGCCAAGAATGAGATGGAAGATTATCATTGATCATGATCTGAAGAAGTCGGAACACTTCACTGATAAGTTATTAAAGATTTTAGATTTCAGATTATAATCATTGTTATTTCTATCTTTAAGCTTTAATAACGTGTAAAAATTTGATTTATTTTCAGAATGGAGGTTTGTCTTCAGCCAAGAACGCTTTTTGATCTTGCTATCGATAATTACGTAGACAGAATCATCTCTTTTTGCAATAATATAGCTGAAAGTAGAAGTGAAAATAAACTACACGAAGCTAAAGAAGTCTGCTTGCATCTCCAAAGTGAAATGTCCTCTCTTCCAGTTTTACTAGGCGATATAGTGACGAACAAGATCATTAACGGTGTTCCAGGGTATAAACGTCCTTCGATAAAACTATTAAATCCTGAAGCCCGCACTTATGCAATGAATGTCATAATGCAGCAGAATATTCAGAACCTACATATTAACTTAAACAAAGGTGTTCGTTATACACTCCCTAGTTTAGAACTCCCCTTTGATTTTTTCTATAAAGAACTTCACACTTTGAATAATTTGAAAATTATCAGAATTGTTTGTTTAGCAAAATTCGATGATAAAGTAAAATTTCCTATAAATTTAGAAGAGTTTTCAATCCCAGGTTGCATTATCTCGGATGCAGTATTAGAAAACTTAGCAATATCTTGTCCTAATCTCAAGCACTTGAATATCAAAAACTGTTTAGGCATAACACCTAATTGTGTTAATAGCATTTCAAAATTTATAAACCTAGAAACACTTTGTCTGACAAAGGGAAATGTGTTAATTGATGTATTTATGAAGCTCCTCAAACTTCTAAAAGAAAATAAACAACATAGCACAGAAAATAAGGTACCTACGCTGAAACGACTAGAATATAGTAATATTATGTCTCACCATTTGCTTTATCTTTCGGAGAATTTCCCTCATCTTGAAAGACTGGACATATTCTATACTAAACAATTTGATTTACAGATCCTCTCTACAATAAGTCAAATAAAACAAATCGGTCTATATATATATTTTCTAGAAATATTTGCATTTGAATATTTACCCCAAATCTTAGATAGCAAACTGGTAGACCTTGATATAGTATGTGATGAGTTAATGTTAGGAGGCATTGAAAATCATTCCTGGCCAATGTTAAAACGCCTATCGTTAAATTTTGAAAGTTCACAATTTTTAAATCATTTCAATTGTTTTAAATATCAATCATCACAATATCCTGCAATTGAGAACCTTGAAATTTATATGCAGGGTCATGAGACCGATGCATACCACGTATTTCACTACATAATTTCAAAATGTATGAACATAAAAACAATCGTTCTTAAAATTCATCATTTTTATGGAAAGAAAATGTACGAATTACTTGTAAAATTACTGGATGATATGAAGACAAAACGATTACAAAATTTAGAAATCTTTAGAATCCATCCACTTCCTGAAGGAGACCACGATCTCTTGGCAAAAAAAATGATATCTGTTTGTCCAAAATTAAGAGTAGTTGTTGGTTTGTCTCCAACTAATCTTAAGTTTCAGTCTGTACAGTTTATTGGTATTGATTGTTTTCCTATAAAAGGCGCAATGGAATCAATAGATTTTACTTCATAAAGATAATAACCCAAAAAATGCATGGAGTCAAAATTCTTTGCGATATTCTGATCAAATTAATTGCGGCGTGATACCACCACATTATTTAAGTTTTGCTTTGTATTAGAGGAAATATTAGCTATTATAAGTATACACAGTATAGTTAGATATATACAATATGTACCCAATTTTGCCTACGGGGAAAAGAATATATGAAGCGTAGCTTTTAAGTTTTGCCAAAGTTCTTAACGCTATTTAATTTACTTTAATTTTGCGAAAGATAAATATAGTATCAGAGCTACTTTAATATTTGAAACCTTAAGCAGTGAAATATCTTTATCAGAATTTTCTAATGTAAAATAAAATTTGCGGAACAAATAAATCAATTTTGTAGCCTCTATCATATAGATAAATTCAGTGTAGTTGTATACGACTGATATGATATCAAAAGAGTGTATCTGTAATTTTTTCATTAAATAATTTTGAAATCCGTATGTTCTTAACATTATTTTTATTTATGTAATGCACAAATCGTAATACTACTTGTTACGTTTTTATATTTGATGATACATTTTGTATTCCTGATTGATTTATGTTTATACGTAAGTAAGAATAATGTGTTATGCATTATTCATGGATGTAATACTGTAACAATTTTGTGAATAAATTGAACATCTATCTTGTAAATTATTTTGATTAAACAATATGTTTCACTTTAGCATTAATTACATTTATTAAATATTTAGTTGTATTTAGTTTCAGTGATGGCTGATTTGAAAACTAGTAGCCCTATCTGTGTCCTCCATGTAGTTATATCGCGTTTGCAGTTTTTTGTTCTTTTTTTTAATATATACTTGCGAATATGCTTTTAAATGTACTGTACTTATTTTCATAGCTTTATGTTTGCTGCAAGATATCAATGTCGAATCTCATTAAAAAAAACGAAAATATGGGGGCATTATAAAAAAAAATTCAAGGCAGGTCTATAACAAAATTGATATTCAATAAAAGGCTGTATCATATTTCCAAAGACCTGTCATTATACCTCATAGTTTTACTAAAATGGAATTAGAAAAATAGCTAGTACTATATTTTAAAATATTGTAACAAATATCATTAACGCAGAATTTCAAATCTGGGTGTAAAATATAAATTTTGATCAACGATTCTTATTTCATACTTTAAGGGATTTTTTTAACGTAAATCTATGGATTGAGACTCAAGGCTTTACTTCCTTCTCAGGAAGCCACATAAACATTTTATTTTCTTATAACTCAACTCGATTATTTAATAATTAAATGTGTATATTAATATGTGAATATCCGCTATTTTTTTCTATTTCTTGAATATTTTATGGTGTTTTCCTTTTCTACTTTGATTTAGTAATTATTCATAGATTTCAGACAATACGAATGCAGTCGCTTTCGTCTCATGTTCTCCAATCACAATTTGAGAACACGATCGCATCAGAATCTCCTACTTTACATTCCAAAACTTTGAATCTCCCATTTTTCTAATTATTCCTATACCGTATCTACTGCTAGATTCTGGAACTCCTTACCACAAGAAATGAGGGACTGCCAGACATTTGCTCCCATTAAAAAAAATAATCTTATTTCTTTTGTGATTGGTTTTGCAGTGTAATAGTTGATGATGTCTAATTTCTTGCATATAGGTCGAGGTTTTTATGAAATTTCATGTTTTAAACTATTAGTCAGAGAGCACTGAGATAAAGTATGTTGATCTATAGAATCAAATAAGACGAAAAAAATTTCATATTTCATAATATTTTGGCGAAATGTTCATATTTTAGTAAAAATGTAATATTCCTTCATAATTTTCAACTTTCCATTTTTTAAATAAAAGTTTCTAAGAATTGTTTAAAAACATTTTTTTAAAGTGAATATAGTTATGAAATTTGTTGACAATGTTACATGGTAGACAGGCGAAAATTCCTCACTATCCCATCCGGAACAAGATACGTAGATTAGATAAAATAAAATAATTCAATAAACAGACATGGAATGACCAAGTGGAGATTATTGTTCGAAACTACAGAACAAGAACATAAATAAGTAAAAACAACAATGTTAGAATAATAACCACCTACTCTTTCTATCAGGTAGTAATCAGTTCCTTTTTGCTACCAAAGGACAGTCCTTACTTTGTAAATGGATTGCTGTATTTAAATGTAGAAATGATCTTTAGCCTTGGAAATATACAAGGCTATTAACCCGGCCCAACGCCTATAGGGGCAAATGCTGTAACTATATGCAGTTGAGTAACTCTTGACAGGTGCGTTCTCGTCGCGGGGGTGAACAATAATTACTAGCGACAAAGTACTGTCAAGGGCCCAGTCTCTTCGGCTTTTCGAGGGTATGAGCCACTAAGAGTAAAAATCCAATTAGAGAATAAAATAATAACAAGTGAGCAATTTTAATTACCTGGGATTCAATGTATCATATAGAAAAAGTCCTCACATTGGAACAAAATAAATAAGTTTAATTATATGTGTAGCGCATTAAACGAAGTCTCAAAGAAACTAGAGAGGGGACACTTTTAAAATTTTATAGAACAATGGCGGCTCCAACACTACTGTATGGATCGGAACATTGGGTCTTAACCAAAAACCAGGAACGAAGAACAGAAACGTCAGAAATGAGGTTCCTGAGGAGTGTGGCTGGCTAGTATAATGGATCAAAGGTGAAGTAAGGATATACGAAGTGAACTGAATATATTCAAACTATTAGATAGAATTTCACAATACAGATATGCATGGATGGACCACATCAATAGAATGGATAACAATAGAATTCCGAAACAGATTCTTCATTGTAAACCACTAGGACGAAGAAATGTTGTAAGATGGATAGACCAATTCTAACATGAGATCGGAACAGACCAGCAGGTCTAATCCTTGATACTGATGATGATGATGATGATGAAATGTAGGAAATATTGTTGTTGGTAAACTGGAAGCTGTGCTGGGAAATAAGGTCTTACTCCACAGTTTTTGAAATTAGTAAAGTTCTTGTAGGTAAAGCCAATATTATTCTCACTTACATCAACTATCAAATATAGCGCGGTACATGTTTGTTCCCATAACATTATATGGTGTGGAGCGAACTTTTTGATCGTACAAAACAATTATGACAAACAGAGATTAAAAATATATAAAATGTAGAAAAAGCTTCTATCTGTATATTACGAACAGAATTGATAATTGGATTGTTCAAAGCACAAGTACACCTAGATTAGATACGGTGCTCGACCAATTTCATGAAAAAAAAAGTCTAATGTTACAATAATTCTATCTACAGTTCACCATGATCATACATGTAGTTTGAAGGATTGAAAATAATTTTAATTGCAAAGGGAGTTTTGAAGTACTCCCTAGAATTATTTGTGAATTAATTCATTTTAACAACTTGTCTCCAATTATGAAATACTGGACTTGGTCTACTTGTGTTCTGATTCTTCCAATTAAATATTATTGTGACATTTACACATATTTGAGTCCAATATCTTTATGCAAGCTAAATAGCAGTCATCCAAACTGTACCCACTCTACATTTTGTCAGTGCTATATTCGATGCAAGTAGGCTATGTTTGTTTCGGTTACTATGTTTTGTTTTTTTGTTTATGTTTGGATTCCCTAATTAAATATCATTCGATAAATTAATCGATCGTGTTTTATACAATTATATAATCTCCCAGTATTAATTTATTAAAGTAAAATGTCAAACTACAGGCTTGAGAGGCACTTGGAGTATATAGATGTTGAGACTTACACATTTCTAGACAATCGGCAAGGGATGTCCACTGGGTTTTCAGCCCTGCGTAACGGCCGCCTTTGTCCCAGAACGTGCATATGAGACTTATTTCCATAAAGAGCTTGAGTAGACTCTAGGGCTATGATGCCGCCAGAAGGTTTGATCTAGCTAAAAACCCCGACCCCATTGAGACTCAAACTTACTACCATCCGGCTTATTAGCGTGATTCCTCAAACAACTCTGCTACAACGTGAGCCATTAAAACTGCTTCAAATCACGAATATGATATTTTATATTGGGTCAGAATTAATGGAAAATTAATTAAAATGGAAATACAGTGAAACTCTCGATTTCTTGAGCTACAAAAAGGTCTTCTTGTCTCTTTTGTGTGCTGGTATATATATCCATAAATTATACAGGGCTTGTGCATATAAATATATATAAAAAACATTCAAAAAATGGTAGATTCATAATATTTTTGGGTCATAATTTCCATATTTTGTTATTATGAATTCATATTTTAGTATAATTTTTTTCATATAATACCTCGCTCTACTAATAATGACTTGATTCATCATAAGTTTAATTTAATTTGTATAAATATAATTTATGAATGTTGCGATCTTTTGTAAATATATTTTTGTATTTTATATTTTTCACTCATTGAGAGGATTGACAGGAGAGTCTTATGGCATTAGCTCCTTAAGTTTAAACAAATAAATAATAGTAATTATTATTATGATTGTTATTATTGTTATTATTTTTACTATTTGACAGTTCAGCTTGCAGCCGGAAATGGCACAAGAGTCTCTTCAGGGGGTATTTTAGATTAAGCTTATTTCTGGGTTCTACCGATGTGAAGAACAAGGAATTCGATGATCAGTAACAATGAGTTGTGTAATTAATTAAAAAGGGCTTATTTTGTTAACCTCTTACGAACAACACATTACACAACAAATTAATATCTTGAAGGGTACTTGAGCAAATCTAGACTTCCCTAGTATATTTTACGTACGATAGTCTAATTCACACCTTTATGTAATAATATGGGAGCAACAGGCTCCTCTGAATACTCCTAATATGATAAACTAGCCCACTCTGTTTTCGTAAGGTAGCCACTGGCCACACTGTATGTACTTGTATGGGCCACCAGCCACACTCCGTGTGTGTATGAGCTTCTAACCACACTGTGATAACAATACAATTTTTGGGCCTTTTATATTCAGTTCAAAAGGAAGTTTTAAAATTGGCTTAAGTATTCCTTTTAACAAAATGTATTGCTTTGCAAATTTGAACATATTCAACATGTCAATCAAATTTGCGCTTTTATGATAAACATTAGTTTCGCTTCGCTAGGTACATGTACCTTGAGTTACCGTTAACCACTGTATAACAAAAGCTTATTGTGTGGTCCCAAATAATAACCAAATTAACTCTAGGAATTACTAATGTTAAGTATTCCTTTTAACAAAATGTATTGTTTTGCAAATTTGGCCATATTCAACACGTCAATCAAATTTACACTATCAGAATAAACATTAGTTTCGCTTCGCTAGGTACATGTACCTGCCAACCCATGATTTACCGTTAACCACTGTATAAAAAAAGATTATTGTGTGGACCCAAATAATAACCAAATTAATAATGCTACAAGATAACAGAACATTGTAACCAACCACATTAACTTGGAATGCGGAGAAAATGTAATCTAAAAGAATGTGACAAGAGTGAGTAGGGGTTGCAGGTAGTAGAATATTGTCATAGGTTTGCAGAAATGGCAGTGTTTACATTCCTTTAGTCGTGTATAGTCTGTTGTTAGTTACAATGTCAAGTGCGAACCCAATATTCACAACGAAGACCATGATATTATTAAGAAAGTTATCTACTTTTGGGATGAGGAAAAAATAAAGGAAGATTTGAAACTTCCCAACTATAACACTAATAATAATAATAATAATAATAATAATAAAAATAATAATAAATAGTAATAATACTTATAATGATAATAATATTGTTATTATTATTGTTATTCAATGGCACTAAATTGTCATTCCGACATTCTAGTATTCTCCATTGGCGTGGTGTTATTGAGACCCACTTCTGCGATTGTGGCGACTGGAAGGTAGAGTTACGCTGCTCCGATGATATATGATAGGATGATGATGATAATAATGCGCCTGGACAATCATAAATCCGAAACGTAATGAATATGATAATGATGGTCAGATGATATTCGGGACCGTTTTGGCCTTGACGTTTCCTGATATTTGTCTTACAAGTGACAAAAATCCCAAAAGAAACCATCACCCAGAAAATTTGTTCCGTCCAGGAATCGTCACAAGGCAGCACGCTACTTCCAGAATAATAATAATAATAATAATAATAATAATAATAATAATAATAATAATAATAATAATAATACACTATAATCAAAAACAGGAATGAGATACACAAACAAAATAAAGTAGGCTGAATTCTCGAAATGTATACTGTAATGAATTACAGGGAGACATGTTGACACAAGTCCTCTCAAAAAGCGTTAAACCGAAAATACATAAAACTGTTATTCTGCCAGTTATATTGTATGGATGTGAAATATGGACTCTCACTTTAATACTGAATATGCTTTATCGCAGCCCCGCTTAACGTACTGGAACATACCGACGGGGATTGCTAGTCTGTGATATCGGCTGATAATAGAGCTGATTTAGAACATGTATTTATTATCTTGGAAAACTGCCTCATTTTAGTCATCCTTTGGAATGCAATAAATATGGCAACAAGGTCTGCTTTGTAATTATCAGTAGATTTCTAACGGTACATATATTGGGTTTTCAACCCCTTTTTTTTAAAGGCTCTTATCCTGTCAGGAAATATGTAAACAAGGTTAGTGATAACAAAAGTTCAAGTGTAAGGAAAACTATTTCTAGCTTAAATCAATTGTTCAGTGTATTCGTGTCCCCGATTTAGGAAGAAATTGAAAATTAAAGTGATAGTTGTGAAGCTATGTGGATGGGTAGCTAAGCTCAAGACAGAGATATAGAACAAACGATTGATTCTGAACAAGATTTGGAAGCCATCATAACTGTCGAGTGTACAAGTGACCAAGGAAACAATAATATTATTCATTTGATAATAATTGGTCTTCAGAACACAAATTTTAAAGAATTGGATTTTTTTATCTTCTATTGATGTTGCCCACAATTTTTAGGTTGGAACTATGTAAATATATATGGTCGGGACAGACTCCTGGGTGAGGTATGTTCGGGTAATTTCCCTCACCGGTAAGACAAAAATGTCAATAAGCTTTGGGCCAACGGTCCCTGAAAATCATCTTCCATCATCATCAATCATATCATTATCATCGTCATCCTTCACCGGTGTGGAATGCAACGGGAAGCTGCCATACCTATAATTCCCTACGAAAGCTGCAAAGCAAAGTGTGAAAATGCCATGATGCTGTGAAAGACCTGCCATCGGACAGAATATAATGGACGGATCCTTATTTGAGAAGAAATAATATATACCGCGAATAAAACCTGAAGTTGATCTAAAGTGGGTGGAAACACATGCAAATGAAATTAAAGCTTATATAGAATTGTCTTATAAACGATAGAATGGTATATTTTTTTTTTTTAAAAACGAAGCACAATGGAAGACGTCAATTCCTGTATTACGTAATTATTGTGGTGTCTCAACCAGTAAATGCTAAAATATCCATTGACACTGTAAAAAGGACTCAAAGTCAATACTGATTTAATTACGTGTTTTAGGAATTCACAATATGAGGAATATTCATTTAGGTAAAATTTTACCACTCACTTCATATGTTTCCTCTTACTTTAGGTTAAATCAGTTACGGAACTTTACATTTCAGTTCCATCATCAATATCTCTGCGAACGTTGTTCTGTCGTTTTCAAGAGCCGTATTTCGCTCACTCTGAACTTCGAAATTCCCAAGGAGAATGGCCTGATTTCGAGGTTTTTCAGTCTGCCAACAGAGGGAACGAAAGACGGCTCTACAAGACGACAGAACAACGGTCGCGGGGATACTGATTATAGAACTGAAATGTAATGTTCCGAAACTAGTTCAAATTAAAATAAGAGGAAAATATGAGGTGAATGATACAATTTTACCTAACTGATTTAATTGTTTATTTTTTAATTTAAAATAGGAAGTAATTTCACAGCATCTGGAAGATTACTGGACACCATTAAAAACTACTGTAGGTTTTACTTGGTTTTATTCCATTTTCCAAATATTAGAGACTATTTTTTCGATACTTATTGTGTATGTCCTATTGTAAGACAAAACAATTTGAAAATAAAAATCGCAGTATCTCCATTTTAGTGATGATGACTATAAACTGAGGTTAGGGGAAGAATATTACGACTATTTATTCAAAGTGTTTCCTGCACTGCACTTTCATAAATATAAGTTTGGCCTATACTGTAAGACGTCTTATAATGGTATTGTATATCATAATGAAAAAGGAGTACAAATTCAAACAGTTTAATTTCTAATTTACATAATGCTCATATTATTAGGTATGGAGATAACGTTTTAATTATGTGCGTATAGAAATTGAATATTATGTATAGTAAAAACAAGATCAGTAGCAGCTACAAA
The DNA here is from genome assembly GCA_030220185.1 of Diploptera punctata. NCBI lineage: Eukaryota > Metazoa > Arthropoda > Insecta > Blattodea > Blaberidae > Diploptera > Diploptera punctata. Next base: position 51,331 of record JASPKZ010008044.1, on the reverse strand, counting down.
GGAAATCTTTGACATAAGGTTTGCATCCAAATTATCTCTAGAAACCGCCATGAAACTCTTCGATACCAAGATTATACCCATTTTAACATACGATATAGAATTATTCTGGTAAAAAATGGGAATAAAAGACCTGTGAATAATAGGGACCCTGTTTCTGAAGTCAGCACTAGAATTATCCAAACACACACGATCACGGCACGTCTACGAACTTGCCGGAGAGACATTCCTAATAAAGGACCTCAGGAACAAATTTAACTTACCATCTACCGAGGACTGGGGAAAACGAATGGATATGAGAAGACAGAAAACAACAGAGATCTGGTCCGAATTTTATTCTACAGAAGCAATGGTAAATAGAATATGGATGGAAACCAACCAGGACCTAAGCCACTTTGTACATTCCCTACCAACGCATGGATACCACCACAAAGTATGTAATGTGAAGACCTAATTCAACATGTCTATGTGAACTTTGTGAACTGTCTTGTAATCGTTACAGCATTACATGTAAAAATCAACCCAAATCAATAGTTGAGACATGCTGTTAATAACACTGTGAAGTGAAGTGTAGAAAGACCCTAACCTTAGTCAGTTCCATGCACAACTTGTGGGCTTTTGCATTTTTATTATTATAGATTATTATTATTACAATTATTCTCTCTTTGTAAAATTTGTATTGTGTAGTCTATAATTCCCTATTATGTATCATTTAACATAATTCTTATTCTATGTATACAACCCTGTGAAGTGGAAGAGAAGATCGTACGTCCTTAACTCTATCAGGTAAATAAAATAAATAAATGTTTTGAAATTAAAATTACATAAAAAAGATTAATACAATATTAATAGAGACAAACCTGTTTTTCTAATGATGCGAGTTTGACTAATCACCACCCATAGAGTAGAAGTCACCCAGAGCTCTGAACAACGATTGCTGTAAATAAGAGAAGGTTTCAGAATTACAAAGTGTAATTATATCTACAGACAAATTTTGGAATACAAAAGTTGCTTACTGACTTTTTAGAATATTTGGAGTGAAATATAACTAAACCGTAACTGTAACCAGACGGTGCAGAAAACTATCATAACCTCCTTCTCTGTGAAGTCATGTACAACCAAACCAAACACTGATATCGTGTGTACGAAGGAATTGTTCCAGTTCTAATTATTAATTACTTATAATTATAAAAATCATTGTTGACGCAATGCAATATAATACGTGATGATTAATGATATAAATGTTAATGGATAATATTTTTATGGTGACAAAGCTATTGTAAACTAAGAAAAATTACAGTTTTTGTCAACCGAACTAGTCTTCCATAGTCAACTTTTATAAGATTCATGATATGTTTTTGTTGAGGTATTATTCAAAATAAAAATATAATGTTATGAAATATTTACCTAAAATGTCCGTCACCTCAACTTTATTAGTTACTTATCTGTAGCGATTTCCTGACTAGTTCCATCATCAGCAAGATTCAAAATTGGGGTTTCAATGAAAATCATGAAATAAAAGGTTACATGTACTGAACCCAGTACGTGTAACCTCCTCTACCAGATCTTCAGTGAAACACCAGTTTTGAATCCTTCTGATGATGGGACAAGTCCCGAAAACTACAGATAAATAACTAATAAAGTTGAGGAGACGGACCTTTTAGGTAAATATTTCATAAATGTATACTTTAAGTTTAGTTTTCCTTATATAACTGTTTTTATTTTTTGCAAAAATAGTCTAAGCAAATTTGGAAAACTACTATACTCTAAAACAGTATAGTAAGTACTCATCTAAAGTAAATTTAGAACCCTATACTATGCTCTATTCCATGGTTATGAGAGGTTATTTAGAAATGTATGGGATTTTTAATATACTGTCACCTTTGACCACATTGTTTCAAAACATTGAATTGAAAATATTGATATTTTTATAAATTAACTACCACAGATGTTTACACAAAATTTCCTAATTCACTTAATTTATTTCATTTTATACCCAAATCATTGCTCATATAAGGTCTCCCCCTACTAAATTAATTTGATCGCCCTATTCGCTGACGGTTTAATAAAACATAATCTTTTCGCTCTTGAGTTCAATCGACTAGTCCATACTTCGAGCACAACTACAAGATGTTGATCCGATGGACTTGCATCTCTTTGTACGATATGCGATGGTCAGAATCTTCTGAAAGCCAGTTCGAACTTTTTTTTATGTGGAAGCCTCGAGAACCGATCATTCCAGAATGGAGGCGATACATGTAGAAAGTGCGGGCTTAGCGATTCGTGTAGCTCACAAATCCTTCTGTATGATACATGGCGAGGTCCAACTCCAGCAGCCCCCAAGAAATTAAAAAGATATCCAACAATGTGCAACAGTGCGTTTTAACTTTAAAATTGAACAACTCAGAATCATCTCAATTTAGTCCAGGTTATCACTAAGTAATATTACTTGTAAGATCTGTATCTGCTCTTCAGGTATGCAAACACACATTCTCGCAAACGCACGGATAAAAGAGAGAGAGAGAGTTTTTGTTTAGTTCTTTTAAAGATTTTCTTAATTCCGTTTCTTTTTTTTTTTACCGAAGTGTGTCATATTTTTTATGAAGTCATGTTTACTACAAATACAATTATAACTAAAACATTATAATATTATATATTACAGTGGCTCTGATTTATCAAACATCATATAGACAAAATTATTTTATTGTTATTATATATCTTATTTGACATCTACACCTAATTTGTTAGCGGAAACAAAACTTCATTTCAATCATTAACATTAGCTTCGGTCTTACATAATTCATTATCAGTATTATAAATATATTAACTTTAATAAGATTCATGATATATTCCGTTGAGGTATTATTCAAAATTAAAGTATAAAATTATGAAATATTTACCCAAACGGTCCATCTCTTCAACGATATTAGATGAGAAGTGAAACCCCAGTATTGAATCCTGCTGATGAAGTTGCTAGTCCGATAGGGCTACAGATAAATAACTAATAACGTTGAGGACACAGACTTTTAGGTAACTATTTCATAATTTTATACTTTAATTATAAATGTATTAACTATGCCAATAATTGCGCTGGTTCGAGTCTCCATGGGGGAAGAAATTTTCTCATTGTATTTTCAATAAGTAGCGGCTCCAGGTTGAGGAACCAATATAACGGCTGCGGGGACTCGACATGCTAACCACATGTCACCCTTACACTGGCTGTTGATCATCTACCTATGTGGTTGACACATGTGGATGTGAAAGGCCAGCAGCCGGCTGGTAAAAGGGCAACCGCTGAAAAGTGGAAAGACCTTCAATCGGAGCATATTCATACCTTTTAATAATTTTATCTTAACATTAAACTTAAAAATCCTAACACATAATTTTCACCAAAACTTAAGAACCTGAGTTCCAGGAAGTACTTTGGAATCAACCCTTTTTTCTCCATTCAATAATTCCTGCTAACAAAAGTCATCCCTTTCCGCAATCCCTTAAATACCAGTGGACGAAAGAGACAAACTTCTAGAAACACCACAATGTTATTGTTAGAGGCCGTTTCATCAGGTTGAAGAATGGCCTCAGATCCGCAGAAGACCAGTTTGATCCCCTTAACCTGCGGGTAGTCTACGGTAAAGGAATACACATTCAATTCCAAAATAGTGTACTACCAGTCTAAAATATATTAGTTTTCGAGACCTTAGTTCTAAAACCTCGCAAGTCTCATTTCAAGACAGCATAAAAACTTTTTTTTACATTGTTTATTATCTTGCAATTATGTTAAGAAATAAGAGCAAGAGAACTGGAGGACATGGAGTGGATGAAAATCTGTATAAAAATAAAATAATGTCTTATTTTTAATTTAAACATATAAAATATAACATTAACAACAGTTACAAAATTGTAAGTAATTTTAAAAATGTTTTATACTTTTTTGAAAATTTTGTTAAATTAAACTTGCTCGGTTTTAGAATTAAGATGATGTTATATTGCGGTGTTAAGTGGAAGATTTCTCGTATCTACAACATCGTAGAACCGTCCAATCCCTATCTCTTCTCTATAAACTAGTACACACATCATTTCCTTATCACACCACTTCTTTGGACTCTGTGATGCACATAAATTAGGCACGCGATCCCTTGAGCACATTGTCTTCATCACACTACCTTTTTGTTTCACAATATTTTATAGTTTCTTTGCTAGAATTCTCTTCCACTTATATCAGAGACTGAGAAACTATAACTTCTTTTAGAAAGAAAACTTAATTTTCTATATTAACTAACTGACATCTCACTAATAGTATTTTTAAACAATTAATAATGTGTTATTCATTTATTTAATAAAAACAATATTATGATTTATCAGTATTACTAACCTAATGTCTTATTACGTTCTCTGTATTTTTTTTTTCATCTATGGTAGGTTGGAGCTGGTCTTGTGTATATATTTTTATTAGGTTTAATTTTAATCATCTTTAACTTTATTGCATTATTGTATGTATGTACCCCATACGTCCCGCGTGGGTACACGGCTTCTCTCTCTATCGGGAGTTTCTCTAACCAAGCTAATTTCGATACGCTTAGTTGCGCCACACATAGCGACAAATTATATGTGGTTAGCACATTCCCTCATTGGAAACATCTTATTAGACAAATAAGGTATTACTGGATGGATGAAGGGCGGATAAATGTTGCACAGAAGCCTTTTTATTCAAACTTGAGGTTTCTTTATATGAACGTGAAATTTTTAAATAAAAACATTAATACAATCCATATCTGAACACAAGCAAAACTTTATTATTGTCAAATGAACCATGGACAATAACATACTAAATTTTGGAAACAATTGGAAAGTAATTTGTAAGAAAATTGACAATACTTTTTAACAAAATGAATTTTTTATTTTAATTTTTTTTTTTTTGTATTTTAAATTACACATAAAGAAATATGTCTCAAAAATTAACCAAAGTTGCAATTATGTTCAGGAAGACGTGTGTTTAATTAGTGACATAATTTCCCATACACATCAACTTAAGAATAAGTTGAAAAAAAAAATTTTTTGTACGCCATAATTTTAAACCAAATTGCAAGGAAATTAGTACCGGGTGCTCTTAAGGAATTTCACGCCGTACAAAGTTATTATAATCATTTCCTACTCAGGGTTAATATTTTTTCATTATGACTAGTAACCATGATTTTTCAAAAAAACGGACAAGGCTGCTGATAGGGATCTTTTCCCCAAGATCCTACGTTTACCTGCGCGAGCTTTGTAGGTCATGCTTCTTCCTTAGTGAAATGGCCTCTAATTCGAAAAGGCTGTTATTTGTCAATATACCTGCGAGGCCGAGGGTCCTCATGATTTCAAATATAACATAATTTTAAATATGAAGTTTATCTTTTTTTTTTTATGAATAAACAAGGTGCATTTAACTAACCTTTCACCCTTTTCAAACAAATTGACAGAAAATAATTTACGTTTAAAACATATTGACAAAAAGAGACAGATTACAATCAATGTTGAATACATACAAATACTAAAAGTGCTATAAAGAAAAGAAACAATGTACTATTTACTATTATTTGGATAAATAACCTTTCACTCTTTTTCAATAACTGAATAGAAAAAATATATACCTTTAAATTAAATTAAAGAATATGTTTTTATACTGATGGTTATTATTAAGTGAAAATTGGCAACGTTGCAAAGACGCTATAGGACAAAAGTCCCACTATTTGAAATCGTCCAATAAGGATATTTATTTAAAATTTTGAATCCCCACTCTAAAAGTATTTCAATGTCCACGGCGTGGGTTCGGACACTATAAAATGAAAGAATCGCTAACCATCATTGTCAGTTTTCTGCAGTGGATCGAACTGGATGAAGAAGGCCATAACGAATTATCAAGAGAAATAAACTGCTAAAAAGGTAAGTTTGCAAGGACATACCATAACTTATAATCTAATATAAATTAAGTTTTATATAGGCTACCAGAAGCTAAGCTATCGTACTCCACAAATACCATTACATGACGCCGAATTCTACCTTAAAAGTACGTAATTCTCTTTACCAAAAAATTTGATTTATAAATAACCGAAATATTCTTTACATTAATGTTAGAGAATATTATTTAAATTCTTAATACCAATAGTACATTAATTTGGATAAAGTTTTCATTAAATGCAATGAGGTATTTTGTAAGTCCCAGGCAGATACCACGCACATGCATGAACCTACGCTAGGCCGTTTACAGTACAGAATCACGCAATGCAGCCAACATATACACGATATTTAACGACACTCAGAACTAACGTAATGAAATTTAAATAATCTAACGATAAAAGACGAACCTAAAACCTAACGTAATGCAAATTAAGCACTCTAACCTGTGAACGAATGGAACACCCAAATATAAATAGTAAGTTTTGAAATTCTGAAGTACTTGTTCCATGTTGGTTGCACTGCAACATGTGTTGTATAGAACATTCGTTAAAATCAATATGGCTCTCATGTCTTTGGGTTACTTACACAATAAAATGTCATAGGAAATAATCGTTAGAAAAAAATAAAATTAATTGTATCATCACATCATCATCCATTGATTAAGCCTGTTGGCTCGTTCCGGTTTCATGAAAGCTAGAATTGTTAAAATTGTTCAGACCATCTTCTGTGTGGGCGACCAACATTTCTCCTTCCGCACGGTTTATATTTTAGCAATAATTATGGAAATCTTCCTTCTGGCATTCTATCAATATGTTCTTTTCAGTCGTTCCTATATTTAATTATTCGGTCTGTAAGTTTGAAAATATTTAGTTCTTTTCTTATATCTTCATTTCATTTCTTATCCAGCAGAGTATATCCTGCTATATTTCTTAAAAATCGCATCTCAGCTGCTTCCAATCTTTGTTTTTGTGTTTTTTGTGATCGTCCAACCTTCTGATCCCTCCATCAATACAGGAAGGGCCATTCCTTTATAAAATTTAATTGTTTCTTTTCTTTGTGTTTTTAATGGTTCTTTTAATAGTGCCACACATTAGATTAAATTTATTTATTTTCTCATTAATATCTTCAATTTTAACGTATGATAATTGAAACCTAGATATTTAAAACTGTTCCCCTGCTCTAACATTTTTTATAATTACTATTTGCACTTAAGTATTATGTCCTTTAAATGCTAAAATTTAATTTTTAGTCTTTGAAATTATTAAATTGTAATAGCCACTTATTTTTTCCAAATTCCAAATAGCTCTTTGTAGATCATCTTCTGAACTGGAAATCACTACTTGCTCATCATCTAATAATATTGTATTCAACAGTTTATTATTTATTTTAAAGTGTTTATTTAAATTAATCTGCCACTTTAACATAACTTCATCTATATATACATTAAAAAGAGACGGTGATAAAGGACACCCTTGTCTGACACCACGATTTATTGTTGCCATTTTTTGATGTTTAGATTTAAAACCCCTGTCTATTACAATTGTATTCTTTACATATAAATTTTGTATAGCCAAATAAAATGTTGTGGAATACCTTTATTTGTCATTATATCCCATATTTTATTGCTATTTACCATATCAAAAGCTTTTTCATAATCAATAAGTCCTAGATATGTGGGGATTGTTTAATTCTATACTTTTTAAATAATTGAGTCATTGTGAATATACAGTTTGCACAAGATCTTCCCTTTCTGAATCCATTTTGAACATCCAATATGATATTTTCTATAATTATGTTTAAGCGGTTTTCTAGAATGTTGGCATAAATTTTATAGCACGTATTCAATATCCTTATTCCTCTATAGTTAGAACAATCTTGTCAGTTTCCTTTTTTATATATAGGGTATATTTTAGCGATTTTCCATTCTTCAGGTATATATTCAAATTTCTAACATATATTTATAAAATCTAGTAGACGAACCTTTAGAGAAAACGATGCAAAATTTAATTAATTCTATGTTCATATTATCGATACCCCGTGTCTTTTTGTTATTAAAATGCTCAAGAGAAGTTGTTAATTCCTCTATGGCTATTAAATCTACGTGTTCAGCTCCTTGTATTATTTCTTCTTCATTTTCTTCTGAATTTCTTTTTGTCCATAATTCTTTATAGTATTCTATCCATTTTTCTTCTGAAATGTTATTTAATTTAAGTGTATCTCTTGTTTCATAATTTTGTATGCCTTTTCTTGTTTTCCATGTACGTCGTGTTTCATATCACTTATATATTTATCCCACATTCTTATTTTAGTTTTCCTAACTTCTCTACGAACTATTGCGCTATTTCTTTTGTATTCAATTAATGATTCATTTGTTTTCTTATTAAGATAATTTAGATATGCCGTTTAATTTCTTGTAAATGGTCGGAAATAATTCTAAAAAAACCCTGTTGACGCATGCATGTGGATTCTGCCTGCAAAATACAAAAATGACTTACTGCAATTAATGGAAACTTTACCTAATTAATTTTGACAATTATGGTCTGAAGAAATATTTTGGGCCAAAAGGAGATTAACAATCAGGTGAATGGAAAAATCAATTTTATAGTGAGCTACATGGTATGCATAGGACATGTTGCATGTATCGGGGTTGAAAGAGGTGCATGGAATTTCTTGTAGGAAAATCGGAGGGAAAACGTCCAGTATGTAGACCAATTATTAGTTGGGATAATAATATTATCCATAATTTAAAGGGAAGTACATTATTCGGGTATTATCCATAATTTAAAGGGAAGTACATTATTCTGGGCTAGATTGGAATATATTTGCATCAGTTTGTTAAATATATTTTGAAATTAGTGTTTCTTATTTAAGATATTATTGTTATTTTTATTATTATTATTATTATTATTATTATTATTATTATTATTATTATTATTATTATTATTATTATTATTATTATTGCCCACCACTGTGGTCTCGAGGTAGCGCACTGCCTTGTCACGCAGCTGGCCCGGGTTCGATCCCCGGTCGGGAACTTTTCTGGGTGAGGTTTCTATCGGGGTTTTTCCTTACCTGTAAGACAAATGTCAGGAAAACTTTAAGGCCCAAACGATCCCCGATATCATATGGCCATCATTATCATCATCATCATCCTTCTCATTATCATCATCATCATCGCGTGGAAAGCAACGGGAAGCTACCACAGCTAGAATTCCCTAGTAAAGCTGCAAGCATAGAATGAAAATGCTATGATTACAGTGAAGGACCTACCTTCGGGCAGAATTACTATGGATGGATTATTATTATTATTATTATTATTATTATTATTATTATTATTATTATTATTATTAGCTATTGTTTCTTATACATTATTAAACGTAAGTGATCAAATATATTTTCACAGTTGATCTTTGGTAAACGATTTTAGGAGGTGATTTAAAATGTTATACATATATTCTCCTTCTTCCTGCTCTACAGCCCATTATGGGCCCTGGCTGCTATTAAGATACTCCACGCATTCATGACCGATGCTTATTTCTCTATCCACGGACCACGAGCTTTCGGAGTCCTCTACTCCATCCACACATCAATCTGAGCTACGGTTTTCCACTTCTTCTTCCCCCATCTGGTCTTAATAGTGTTAGCTTATGTACAAATATTCTCCTGTACTCCATCCATCTGAACTACGGTCTTCTCCTTCTCCTTCTTTATCCATCAGGTCTTAGGAGCCTAAGCTTTTATATATTTTTTATTTCTTTCAATGCCACCACCTTGTCGTTTCGACATTCTCGTATTCTCTCTTGGCATTGCGTTATTACAACACACTTCTGATGTTAGGGAGCCTGGGAAGCGGAGTTACGCTGCCCCCATGATATATGATAGGTGATGATGATAGTAATTATTCGTCAGGGGAAGCCTTTATCCTAAACTTAAATACTATGTTGATGTTGATATTGCTGTCCTGATGATGTTCGGCTAACGTTCGGGCCTTTAAATTTCCTGACATTTGTCTTACAGGTGAGGAAAACGATAAGAGGTAAAAGTATCATCTGTGCACTTTGTAATTTGATTCAGTGTTTGGAATTCAAAATCCAGTTGTCACACCTATATTTTAAGTAGATTTGCTATTATATTAAGTATCCGTAATTTAGTTTCTACAGTGATTTGTTCCGAGATAATTTAATTTATCTTATAAGTTATATTTCTGTACTTTGAACTTACTACAATTTTTGTGACAGTAAGTAAGTAATTACAGATTCTTAAGCATCAATATATACATAATGGACAAACAGACAACTGATAGGCATTCATTATATATTAATATAAAAAATGTAAGAACGAATAATAAGAAATTATTGTATGTATTAAATGTTCTTGCTGTCGAGCTGATCAGTCTTTCTGGAAACACCCATTCAGATCATTAGATCTAAATACTTTTTTTTTATTACTCTGCAAATCCTTAATTGAAATTTTAAAGAATCGGAAATTCATTACCCAAGTTGGCGGCTTAGATGATAGTATTTGAGATCTTTATTTTAGAGGTTTCGGATTCCAAACCTATCAGAATCAATTGACTAGTGATTTGGCTAAGAAAATAGAGTTCCAAGCATCTGGTCTGGAGATTCAGGGGAAGTAAACTTGACTAATATTTTCCTCATGGATTTGCCAAAATATGAAATTACTTTGGAATTATCTTGTGTAGATTAATATTAATGATATATTGAGTTAATTTGGGAATTATATTTTTTATTCATATTCAGTGCAGTTCCTACATTTATTAATTCATGATTCGTTATCCATTATTTTAATTTTCGCTTTGCTTGAAGCATTACTCTATATTGTCCGATGTTTTCTCGATTTACTTATTTTAATTGTCTGCTAGATAGTACCAAGTTCAGTTCAAAAAAATACCTGAAGCTAGAGCGTTTACTCACAAACATACACTCACACGCACCCACATACATATGCCTACACACGCATATATATATATATATATATATATATATATAATTAATATACATAATTATGGGATATTCACCTGAAAGGGCCGTCTCCTCAACTTAATTAATTATTTAACTGTAGCGCTTTTGGAACTTGTCCCATCATCGGCAGGTTGAGGAGACGGCCCTTTCAGGTGAATATTCCATAATTTTTTATATTAATTTTGAATAATACCTCAACGGAACACATCATGAATCTTGTAAAAGTTGATCATTTTCTATTTCTACTACGTAGGATCTAAGAGGGCATGTGTATATCTTTCATAAATATGTTATGAAGATAATCGCAGTGGTTTCATTCCTTCGGAATGCACGACAAATTTTAAATAAACATGCTGCTACTTTTGAAAATGAAGACGTGATAATGCAAACAGATGCATTATCTCATCTACTATTCAATTCTTTGATGGAGCCACAAAAATCGTTACAGGCTGAAAATTGACTAAAACTCAATGGTACTAAAAAGCTATTAGTTTTTGCTGATGATGTAGAATTATTACGCGCTACTCAGGTGATACTAAGAGCCAACACGCACATTCTATTGAGTAACAATAATAAATTGTGACTGGAACTACGAATTCTAACAACAAGGAACAATCATTACAGAAAGTAAAATACAGGCTGAATTTTGGATACGCGTGCTACTATAAATTACAGGGATGCCATTCATTCAACTGTAAATAGATAAAACTGGTTATTGTTTGAGATATACATTGTAGATGCAAAATACGGATTATTTGTTTAAGGGAGAAATAAGTTTATGAGTATTTGAGAAAGAGGTTCTTATAACAATTTTGACAAAGGAGAGACGAACAAACAATAGAATTTAAATAGCAAACCAGATTCAATAAAACAGTTAACGTATCGTGCTCTGTGATGAGCAGTACATATGTTACAAATGGGAAAAGAAAGAGGGGCATTAGATAAAGTATGGGATGGAAGAACCACAAGAATCATGACTCGAAGGAAGTAGTTTAAGTAGGATATTATTGTAAAACAGCTCAGGATTAGGAAGTATGGAGAGGTTATAACGGCTCGGCCATGAACCAACGTGTTCGTTACTGCCAGTGAGTTAGTTTTGTTCCTGGGACATTGCATTAATAGAAAATACGTAAATGGAAAAATAATTATGAATATTGTACCAAATCAAACGTTTTGAAGTCCCTATTGTGTGATGTCATTACGCGTTGAACCAACGGACTAAAGCATGTTCCAAGAGTAAAGAAATGAGATTCAAACATAAGTAATCAATCTCATCTACATTCAAAATATTCAGGTAATTTTGAACTTTGGAATATCATAAATTAATGCGTAATTTAATGTTACATTTACTCACTTTTGAACTTTGCACTCTCGGTCAACACAATATGTATTTAAGAAGGGCTAAAACACATTTATTGTCATTTTCAGTTCAACAACATACGAGAAAAGTAAGGAGAAGAGGATCACTACAGTATCAGTTATCGTGAGGTAGCTCTAGATGGAAAGGTATGAAATTACTATTATCATCATCTTCTAGCTGTTCATGTGTTTAGGCTACTTATTAGTCAGTTTCTCTCATGGAACATCTTAGTGGAACATTCCTATTGGTCTCCTTACACTTTTTTTAGAATCTCTGGTAATTTACTTTACATTCTGCTCACATGTTCTAGACATTTAGATTTATAATTGTATTATCTGTCATGATGCTAGTTATTTTAAGTCCAGCTATTTGCTGTTAATTTTGCAGTCTGATCACATGTAACCCAATGTTTTTCTCATGTGTATTATCGATTTCTGTTGTTCTTATTCCTGAGGCATCTGTCGGATTCACGTCCCAAGATTCGCGAAAGAACAGACGTATAGAAAAATTAGGGTACTGTATATTATTGTTCCAGTCTCTTTAACTTTTTCTAATATGTCTTAATATAATAGCACAATATGAATAATTAACAAAATCTTGAAGCCTTCCCTTGTACTGCGGCTCACAAGAATCCATTTAAATCAAATCTTAGATAGACCACTACAATGTTACAGAAGCGAAGCATGGTCCATGAGGTGTATTGATTTCATTAGAATAACGAACAGTGAAATGATATTTTTTAGAGAAACACTAGGCTGTACTCGTATGGACTAGACCAAAAATGAAGATATTATGCAAGCACTTAAATTACAACCAATCTCGCATTTTATAAATAAATACCAGTTCGAGTGGAAAACTCATGTAAAGTCAATTACTCGTAATAGACATCCAAGAGTCGTACTTCCGTAACGTTCTCAAGTAAAGATGTCTTTGAGCCATCCTAGAAAAAGGTGGTAGATTTTTTGGAAGATTTTGATGACGATGGTTCTGATTTTCTCTTTAATATTGACTAGTTTTCAATGTGCTTTACTTACAAGTTATTATTAATGGCAATATATTTTCCTATTTCGTGTAAAACGATGTTTCATAGACAGCTGAATGTGATTACTTGTTTAATTAATTTAACTAAAGTAAAGTGATCCCACAACAGGCCCGGAGGCCCTTGGGGTAGTAGGAGGTTAAGGATCCCACTTTTTCTAGACAATCGGCACTTTATGTCTGCCAGGTTGTCAGCCCTGCGTGACGGCCGCCTTTACCCCAGAACAAGCGTCTGGTACTCATTTCCGTTAGAGGCTGAGTCGACCCCAGGGCCATAGTGCCGCCACAGGGTTTGGGTCTGTTTAAAAATCCTGACCCCAACGGGACTTGAACCTTCGACCCTCCGGCTTGTAGCTCAGTGCCTTAACCACTACGCTACGGCGTGCCCCTGTTTAATTATTTTAGTATTAATATTTCCACTTCTTATTACATCTAGCAAATTGATTCGCATTGCATTTGTTTATTAAGTCCTACGTATCCAGTTGCGTTAGGAGTAGAAGATTGCGGGCCATAGAACGATTTTAAATTACGGCTTTCAGATAAACCTTCTCTTAATGGTCGGATTTTATCGATTCTCTGAAAATATCTTACTTGTCTATTTCAATAGCAAATACTTACGTTCATGGTGATAAATCGAACATTGCGGTCTCTATAGCACTTGTTATATTTTAAGTTTAGACAATTCCTTCACTCCTAAGGCCTGACTTTCTGGTTAATGAACTCTATCTTAATTTTCTTCATTGATTTTTATATTCTTTTCATCACAACAACCTGAATATCTACATTGTTTGGATTTAGTTAATAATATCATGTTGACCTAAATAGATGATGCTTTCCTCTGGATTTCTTAGATATTTCATGCCCCTCTTTCATTTCTGGCATTTGTTCTGCCCATCACGGTCTATGAGACTTTACTCTTAATAATCACGTTTCCCAAAATGATCATGTACGTCACCATTATGGAATTTCCTTCATTCGCCAATAAGTTTGTCTCAATTTTGTCCAAAAATATTCCTAAGAAATTAATTCTCATACACTCTATGATATTCCTCCTTCATTAAAGTAAGAAACCTTGTTTCGAATCGATGTAATATAATTGGATGTATTAAGGTTTTTTATTTATATTTACTTTTCTTAAAGAAGTTGGGGTATGACAATAATCCTTGTGATGGCATACCTGTCTATAATTGAGCAAATATTTAATTTCTCTCTGCTCCTCTTTCCTTCTATAATTATTGTTATTAGGTATTTGAATTTACTCACTATTTTAAACTTCTCTAGCTCCCTAATTTGTCATTTAGTATCAATTTAAATTAAATATTGCATTTCCATGTGTGACCACATATTTACTTTTAATGGCATTAAATGCCACTCCCAATTCTGTAGTGTTAGGGAATGCATTAGAAAACGTTATAATTGTTTGGCACTTAGCACCTCGTCGGTTTCGCCTAATAGAGCTACATCATTAGTAGGCTTACACACCAATAACTTATTATAGTCGGTTCCTGATGTCTACGGAGCAGATGTAAACAGTGGTTGAAACGGCGAAAAAGCGCGCTTCACAAACGGAGTACATTGACACGCAATTACGGTTTCATAACATATTGGTTTAACAACAATGAAATGCAATATTGACAATAATAATGAAATTAATAACGGTAATATATAATGGTAATACTAATACTACTACTAATAATAATAATTAATGATAATACTAATAATGAATACAAATAATAATAATAATAATAATTATTATAATATATTAATAAATAATAATAATAATAAATACCAATAATATAATAATAATACTAATATAATAAATATAAATAATACTAATATTAATAATAAATATCAATAATAATAATAATAATAATAATCTCTATTCGCCGTGTGAGGATTCTCCTTCAATAACGTTTTATAAATGTTTATAATTGTCTGTATTTCTTCCAAACTAAATCCTTTCTTCTGTTTATGTTTCTTCACAGGAGACATTCTGGAAGGACCTGGCATAAAATTATCGGACATCTTTTCAAAAAGGGATACTGCACTTATTAAAAAACACTTGCACGCGCCAGCTAAACATATCACATTCACTACTGTAGGCTCAACACTTATTTAATTTTACTGAACATAACGCTTCATCAATACTTAGCACATAAGTGATACTGAGGGAAAAACAAGAATTTATCCTGTAATAACTAACTAACTCACTGGCACAATCTAAACCGTAGATTCATGGTCGTGCGGACATACACTCTCCATGCATCCCTATCCTGAGATACTGTTTTCCAATCATTCCCTGTATAATCTACTTCCCTCAAATCATAGTTAATGTTATTCTCCCACCTCATTCTTGGTCTACCAACTGGGTGTTTTCTCTCTGGTTCTCCTATAAGAAGTTTCCATGCACCTCTTTCATTCCTCATTCGTGCCACATGTCCTGCCAATCGCAGTCTACGATACTTAACTGTTCTTATTATATCTGGCTTCCTATAAAGACCATGTAGTTCACTGTTATGTGGTGTTCTCTATTCAACTGTCTGTTCATCTCTCTTTGATCCAAAAATTTTCCTAAGAAATTTATTCTCAAATAATCGTAATCTCCTTTCTTCCCTTAAAGTAAGAGTCAATATTTCGCACCCATATAACTGGTAGACTAGTAGTTTTATATATTTTCATTTTTACGTTTTTTGAAAGGAGTTGGGACAAGAGTCTCTGACTTATAACGTAATATTGTGAATAATGCTGATGTGGGATTTCCAACCAGACACTTGCAACGCAACCAATGATGCGCCAGCATTTTAAACGTAGGGGAGGGCTGGCTTACTGCTTTGTTCCGAAGACATCTGGAATTTGGTATTATAGCATTGACCTGTACACCTGCTAAACATTTTATGGCATGTTCCAATACAAAATTGATAAGTAGAGAAGATAGTGAATATACTTATTTAAACCAAAGCGAATTTCAAAAGTATCTGAACATTTTTTGTGTACCCGCACCATAATCATTCTATCATTTAGCACGTCTAATAGGTCAAAGTTGATGATATACAAATTAACACAGTCGAATAATTTAAATACTTAGGTACCAAAGTAAATTGACATAATGCATTAGAAGAGGAAATTAAAGAAAGATTGGTAAATGGGAATAAAGCATATTTTGCAAATAGAACCTTATTTAAAAGCAAATTAATATCTAAAACAGCAAAAATAAGGTTATCCAAAACACTCATTAGGCAAGTAGTTACATATGCTTGTGAAACATTGGTCCTAAAACAAACAATAAAACAGAAATTATTATTTTTGAAAGAAAAATTTTAAGAAGAATATTTGGACAAAATAGAGGAACTGATAACTGTTGGAGAATCAAAACCAATAACAAACGAAACAAATTAATCAAAAATCAGAACATAGTAAACCATATAAGGTCTCTCAGCATTGGTTTGCTTGGACATTTGATAAGAATGGATGATCAGAGACTGGTCAAAAAACTCTACAAATGGAAACCTATAGGAGGAAGAGCTGTAGGAAGACCGACGATCAGATGGGAGGATGACACAATGAACGATCTAAGGAAAATGAATGTGACTAATTTGAATATGGCAATAGACAGATTGGCATTCAGGAGGATTGTTGAGAAGGCCAAAACTTTCACTTTTGAAGTTGTCGGGCCTTAAGATGATGATGAATATGTCAAAGTCTTAACATTTTGTTATATACATGGATTGCGCACAAATGTGCAAAGATGATAACACAACAATCACCAACACTTTAACTTTGTCTCGCGTAATCACAAATTATTTTTGTTCTTTGTGTACATTTTTCGATGTGATATCTTTCGCATTTCTGTTCACATACATTGCATATGCATGACATCTTCGGGTCATGGAATGTTTTATCTTTACACATTAGGTGGTGGAATCCATGTACGCTTAGTCTTGTGATGACGTGTCTTATCTGGAAATTTGCTTCTGTCCAGTTCCTGTCAATCATTTGCTCCGGTGCTGAAGAATTCCGGCCATACTTCCTCCCTTTCCCTGCGTAGACAAGTCTTAACATTTTACGAATTCCAAAGTCCAGCGGGACACTTCAGAATTTCCCAATTTTATTTTAATCATAGACTCTTTGAAGGCATATATATATATATACAGGTATTTTGGACCCCTGTTTTGAATTTGTTGTTTTTCTTCTTTAAATTAAGGGATTTGAATTTTGTTTAATTACAGTGATTATCATTAGTGATGTAACTATGAAATATCATTGTATTTTATTGAAATATGGAAACATCCTCATCATTTATAAGATTTTTACTATATAAGAAAGGTCTATTAAAACCTCCATAAATGAATAACGTGGACCCCAGTGTCCACCTTAGTTTCAGATTGTTTTTTAGTTTATTTACACAAATATTTTGTACAAAAACAGGCACAGATTATTCTGAAAATATTTATGACTGATCATAATTAAAATGATTTGATATTTATTTAATGTTTTAAAAAATTATTGTTGATTATATGTTACAATTCATAACATTCACACGTCATTCTACCGCAGAAAGCAACGGTCTTTGGGTTTTGTAAACTTACAAGGATATTAAATAAAATTAATTAAGTTAATGGTTTTTACAGATAGCATCCCCGTTCATAAAATATACGTGTAAAAATATTCATGTTAAGTGTATCCAGGTTCTCGTGGAGGGTCCACATTAACCAAATTCCTTTGTTATGTTTAATTGTTTTATACAGCCATCATGTGGCATATCAAACAAAACCCGTCAGGTATATTAAAACAGCATCAAATAATATAATATATTTAGGACTTTTTGAACATTCTGTAATATTCAATAGCAGAAATTAAGAATTGATTCTTAGCTTGAAAACTTTTAAAGTGGCCGTTTTCATAAATATCCAAATAAACCCTTCTTCACACAAAGAATAAAAGAAACTGGCCTTTAAACCGTCAACGTTGATTTCGGGAAGATGTAAAAATATATTCTGTTGATGTACAGAGAGGGTAAAATCCTAATTATTTTCTAAAATCTCTTTTATTTGTAAAAATATTATTATTGTATACCTATTATTTCCACATTCTACGATTCTAGTCCCTAACCTGAAAAATTTTAATGTGTCACTAATATACACCAATAAGAAAGTAACTATATTTTTGAGCGAGATTCCCCCATTCTTTTTCTAAATAATGGGTTATCACTTCATTTACATTTGCAGTCTTTGATTTCAACGGTAAAATATTTCAACTCGGGACGATCAAAAAATACCATATTGTAATTTACATACCTTGAACAATATTACTTCCAAACAGGTCACATAAAATTGCAAAATATGCTTTATTTATACGGTTTCCTTTTTAATCAATGTACTGTAAAATTATGTTTTACTAATACGAAACGCAATCTGAAAAAATAAATTAAACATCCAAAAGCCTAGTGAATGATCATAAACAATATTTAGTTTTACCAAATACTACTCTATTAGTTTATTTTCGCAGTATTCACGATTAATTTGGAAGACAGAGAAGAGAGAGAGAGAGAGAGAGAGAGAGAGAGAGATAGAGCGTACAGTGTCTAACCAGGCTATGGTACGGTATTCTGAAAGGTTAGTTAGGCTTATTCCAATTCGTCTAAATTAAAAAAAAAAAAAAAAAAAAGAATAAGCTGCGGATAGACAAACATTTTTCAAATTTACTTGAAATTCACAGTAAGTTTAAGTAAGATGCGGTAGAATTTTCTCTATAAGTTTGCGGGTTGTAAAACTATTTTCAAATATATTTGAATAGCATAGTTAGTGTAGAAAGATGATTCAGAATTTCATATAGTCGTGTAGTATTTTCTCTAGTAAGTGTTATCAGATATATTTAAAATTCATAGTAATTTGAGTTAGACGATGGTGTAATTCCTCATTCAGGGTGCGATCAGCCATTTTTGAAGTTATATTTAAAATTTGCAATAATATAAACTAATACTATGTGGTATTCCCTCTATTAGGGTGCCAGTAAGCACATTTTTCTCATATATCTTTGACATTCACAGTGAGTTGTAGTAAGGTGTTGTACTATGCCCTCTACTATTCAATATTATACAGATATTGCAATGAGAATTTAGATGATATTGAAAACTTCTTATAGGTAGCCAGATGGAGGAGACCAACAGTTAGGCCAAGAACGAGATCACTGATCATGATCTGAAGAAGTCGAACACTTCACTGATAATTTATGAAAGCTTTTAGATTTCAGAGTATAATAATTGTTATTTCTATCCTTAAGCTTTAATAACCTGTAAAAATTTGTTTTATTTTCAGAATGGAGGTTTGTCTTCAGCCAAGAGCACTTTTTGATCTTGCTATCGATAATTACGTAGACAGAATCATCTCTTTTTGCAATAATATAGCTGAAAGTAGAAGTGAAAATAAACTATACGAAGCTGAAGAAGGCTGCTTGCATCTCCAAAGTGAAATGTCCTCTCTTCCTGTTTTACTAGGTGATATAGTGAGGAACAAGATCATTAACGGTATACCAGGGTATAAACGTCCATGGAAAAAACTATTAAATCCTGAAGCCCGCACTTATGCATTGAATGTCTTAATGCGGCAGAATATTCAGAACCTACATATTAAATTAAACAAACGTGAATCTTATGGACGCTATGATTTACAAGATCCCGTTACTTTTTTCTATACAGAACTTAACACTTTGAATAATTTGAAAATTATCAGAATTGATTGTTTAGCAAAATTCGATGATCAAGTAAAATTCCCTGTAAATTTAGAAAAATTTTCAATCCCACATTGCGTTATCTCGGATGCAGCATTAGAAAACTTAGCAATGTCTTGTCCTAAACTCAAGCACTTGAATATCAATTCCTGTGTAGGAATAACATCTAATTCTATCAATAGCATTTCAAAATTTATGAACCTAGAAACCCTTTGTCTGGCAGAGATAAATGTGTTCGATGATGAATTAATGGAGCTCCTCAAACTTCTAAAGGAAAATAAACAACATAGCACAGAAGATAAGGTACCTACGCTGAAACGACTAGAATATGGTTACATTAAATCTGACCATTTGCTTTATCTTTCTGAGAATTTCCCTCGTCTTGAAAGGCTGGACATGTCCTATTCTGAACATTATGATGTACAGATCCTTTCCACAATAAGCCAAATAAAACAAATTGGCATCGCAGTACATGCTGAAGCAATATTTGTATTTGAAAATTTGCCCCAAAGCTTACATAGCAAACTGGTAAACCTTCGTGTAACATGTGATAAGTTAAGGTTAGGAGGTATTGGAAATCATTCCTGGCCAATGTTAAAACACTTATCGTTGTATTTTAAAACTTCACAATTTTTAAATCCACTTGATTGTTTAAAATATGAATCATTATCACAATTTCCTGCAATTGAGAACCTTGAAATTTGTATGCGGGAATATGGGAACGATGCATACCAAGTATTTAACTATATAATTTCAAAATGCATGATCGTAAAAACAATCATTCTAGAATTTGATCATTATTATGGGAAAGAAATGTACGAATTACTTACAAAATTACTAGATGATATGAAGACAAAACGATTACAAAATTTAGAAATCATTAGAATTTATCCACTTCCTGAAGGAAACCACGATCTCTTGGCAAAAAAATTGATAAATGTTTGTCCAAAATTAAGAGTAGTTGTTGGTTTGTCTCCAACTAAACTTAAGTATCAGTCCATACAGTTTATTGGTGCTGATTGTTTTCCTATAATAGGCGCAATGGAAAGAATATATTTTACTTCATAAAGATAAATTTCCCAATAAATCCACATAGTCAAGATTCTCTGCGATATTCTGATCAAATTAATTCCGACGTGATATCACCACATTATTTTAAGTTTAAATGTTATGCTTTGTTTTGTATTAAAATAAATATTAGCTATTATAAGTATATAGAGTATAGTTAGATATATAATATGTACCCAATTTTGCCCATTTTTATATGAAGCTTAGCTTTTAAGCTTTCCCAAAGCTCTTACCGCTATTTAATTTACTTTAATTCAGCCAAAGATAAATATAGTATCTGAGCTATTTTTATATTTCAAACCTTAAGCAGTGAAATATCCTTATCAGAATTTTCTAATGTAAAAAAAATGCGGAACAAACAAATCAATTTTGTAGCCTACTATCATATAGATAAATTCTGCATAGTTGTATACGACTGATGGGATATCAAAAGAGTGTATCTGTAATTTTTCATTAAATAATTTTGAAAACTGTATGTTCTTAACATTTTTTTTTTTTTGAATTTCTGATAGATTTATGTATATACTTAAGAATAATATTTTATGCATTTTTCATGGATGTAATATTGTAAAAATTTTGTGAATAAATTTAACATTTATCTTGTAAAATATGTTGATTAAACAATATGTTTCACTTTAGCATTATTTATATTTATTAAATATTTAATTGTATTTAGTTTCAATGACTGCTCTTTTGACAACTAGTACCTGTGTCCTCCATGCAGTATCGTGTTTCCAGTTTTTTAGTTCCTTTTTTAAATATATACAGGTGTATGAAAAATGATGGCGCAAACTTACATGGTTGAATGTACACGACAATAGAGGCAACAATGTCCTACTAAACATGGGTCCACAAACGAGCCGTTTTCAGATAATTACGAATGTATGGTTACAAGCTGCCAACGACGTCATTGTTTGTAACATCGTACGGTTTACTCCTTGCGCACTTGAAGCCGTCCTGTGTTCTTTGTTTACTGAACATTGCCGAGAGGTAGAGTTGTAATCAAACCATACACGCAGAACGTACAGGACGGATACAGTACACAGTCTCAAAAGGTATCAGTCTCGTCTGAGGAGTGCCACTTGTGCTGTGTTGTAGTTACAATGGAACCTTACAGTAACGAAGAGTAAGCGGATATGCATTTCATGTACGGTAGGATTAATTAGCGATGCACGGGAGGCTGCACGCTTGTACCAAGAAACATATCCTGATCGAAGACATCCCGAAAGTCGTACATTTACAAGGGTCCATCAGCGCCTGAGAGGAAATGGGGGTTTTGCACATGGCAGAGCAGTAGGTAGGCCTGCTCGCATTACACCTGAGGTTGAGGATATGGTCTTGGAAGCAGTACAGCTCTCTCCAGGAACCTCGCCGAGAAGAATTGCCACACAAACGCATGTACTAAGCCACAGTAGTGTATGGATAATTTTATAGCGCAATTTACTGTACCCCTACCACCTCCAACGAGTTCAATGTCTCAATGATGCGAACTTTGTTCCTAGAGTGATGTTTTGTCAGTGGATGCAGCAACAGACTGTAGTCAACCCTCGTTTCGCATGTAATATTTTATTTACAAACGAAGCAGGATTCACACGCGATGGTGATTTTAATTATATTATAATACACATTTTTGGTGTGAAATAAACCCACATGCAGTTCATGAGTCACCACATCAGCACCGTTTCTCACTGAATGTGTGGTTAGGGGAACTAGGTGATCATTTCATAGGGCCACACATTCTTCCACGAAAACTTAATGGACGGAGGTACCTTAGTTTTCTGCGGCGTCATCTTCCAGGATTGCTTGAGGATGTCCCCCTTCAGCAACGTCGGAGTTTGTAGTATATGCATGATGGAGCTCCGGCATATTTTGCTGCTGCTGTGAGACGGCATCTAACGCGCAGATACGGCCAAAGATGGATAGGTCTAGGCGGACCTGTACCTTGGCCTGCAAGAACACCTGATCTAAATCCTTTGGATTTTTGTGTCTGGGATCACCTAAAAGCGAAGTGTACAACACACCCGTTAACACGGTTGAAGAACTGGAGCAGAGAATTGTACATGCTTGTCAAGAATTCAGAAATTATCCATGGGTTTTCGAAAGAATTCGACATTCATTGCAGAGACGAGCACAGTATTGCATCCAGATGCAAGGAAGACACTTCGAACACCTGCTTTAACAGGTAACCCATAAGTGAAGTGAACTGTGAAATGTGACTAAATGAGATGAAAAATGAATAGTAAAGTCTAAATTCAAATTAATTTGTACTAACTGGACTATGTTTATAATGAAGTCAGTGGCGGCTTGTAACCATACATTCGTAATTATCTCGCAAACGGCTCGTTTGCGGACCCATGTTTACTGGGACATTGTTGCTTCTATTACCGTGTACTTTCAACCATGTAAGTTTGCGCCATCCTTTTTTATACACCCTGTATATACTTGCGAATATGCTTTTAAATGTACTCTACTTATTTTAAAAGCTTTATGTTTGCTGCAAGCTATCAATGTCTAATCTCATTGAAAAACGAACATATGGGGCATTATAAGAGAAATTTCAAGGCATGTCTATAACAAAATTAATATACTATACCGCATGGTTTTACTGAAATGAAATTAGAAAAACAGTTAGTACTGTATTTTAAAATATTGTAATAAATATCATTAACGCAGAAATTCAAATCCGGGTGTAAAATATTTTTGATCAACGATTCATATTTCAGACTTTAAGGGATTTTTAAACGTAAATCTATGGATTGAGTCTCAAGACTTTACTTCCTTCTAAGGAAGCCACATAAAGATTTTATTTTCTTACAGCTCAACTCAATTAGTTAGTAATTAAAAGTGTATATTATTACACAACTATCCGTAACTATCCGCTATTTTTTTCTATTTCCTGAATATATTATGGCGTTCTCTTTTTCTACTTTGATTTGGTAATTAATCAGAGATTTAAGACAATACGTATGTAGTCGCTTTCGTCTCATGTTCTCCACTCACAATTTGAATGCACGGAATATAAGGGGGGATGACGTACCTGTGACCCTGCAGTGTTCAGTACAAACAAAATGATGTTCGGTTGAAGGCATTACACCCTGCTTCAAAAACAGTTATACCAAGATAAGGAATTATAGAAGGAAGCAAAACACACATATATATATATATATATATATATATATATATATAGGTTCATCTACTTTATTTTTTGTGATTTCGATCCAAATCTTATACTCTTTTCTAAGGTACTTAATTTATCATTAGATGCAATATGGAAATATTATTCCCTATCAATATGAAAACTATCTATAGATCCGGATAAAATTAAACTTTCTAAAGTTTTTTTATTCACTACACGTAAATCTATTCTTTCCACTAGATTAAAAATAGAGGCATAAGGGTCTTTTTTTTTTTCTTGAAGAAGAATTCTTACAGCATTTTGTCCCACTACTTTTATTAATCTATCTATCTATCTTCTCGGGGCTTTTACAGCTGCTGCCGTCTTCCCGTGCCAACCCTCCACTCCTAATACGGTCTTGGGCATCTTCGATGCTTAGCCCTCTAGCTTGCATTACTGTCTTCATGTTTTCCTTCCATGTTAACCTTGGTCTTCCTCTTTTCTTCTTTCTGTTAGGATGCCATTCATATAGTTGCTTCGGCCATCGCTCATCTTCCATTCTTAAAACATGTCCTAACCACTTTAATTCCTTTTCCTCAATTCTTTCAATTATGCTTTCTTCTGCTTCCATTTTGTTTCTAATTTCCTTATTTGTGACACGTTCTAATTTAGACTTTCTGGCACTTCTTCGTAAATAATCCATTTCTAGAGCTATTAGTCTATTCTTGTAGTACTTATTGATTGTCCATACCTCACTTCCGTACATTGCAACAGATTCCACCAATGTTTTACCATATATTTTTTTTGTGTCTTTCCAAATATGCTTATCCCACCATATGGAATTTAATGATGATATTATTTTGCTACTCAATTCAATTCTATGTTTTATGTTCTCTTTGCCTATACCTTCGATGTTATCCATAATCATTCCCAAATATTTAGTTTGTTTCACTTGCTTTATTTGGATTCCTTCTTCCAATACTAAGCTTTCTCTTTCATTGCTATTTATTGCCAGATATTCTGTTTTTTGTAAATTTACTGTGAGACCCCACGATTCATATGTGCTTTTCAACCTTTTTATCATGAATTCCATATCAAAATTGTCTTGCGCTAAAACCAGTTGATCATCGGCAAATTGTAATGTCAGCAAAAATCTATTGCCTATTGGGATCCCCATACCTTTGCAGCTTTGTTTCCATTTCGTTAATATAAATTCTACCTAAAAATTAAATAAAATTGGTGATAGACTGCACCCTTGTTTCAATCCCTTTGAGGTGTTTATAGGATTAGACATTATATTTCCCATTTTAACATAAGCGGAGTTATCTTTATAGATTTGTTTAATAATTTCTATTAGGTTTCTGTCAATATTGTATTTCTCCAATACTTCCCATAATTGTTCCTCGGAATTGAGTCATAAGCTTTCTCTAAATCTATCATTGTCAAATGGGTTTCTTCTCCAACTGCAGTCCGTTTTTCAATTAACTGTTGTATTGCAAATATATTGTCAACACATGACCTTCTGGTCTGAATCCATTTTGATCTTCTCCTAATTTGTCTTTAACATCTTTTGTGTAACTTTGTTTTTAATAACTTCGTAAATATTCTATATAATGTGTTATTTATACTTAGTCCTCTGTAGTTTTTTGCGTCTCTTCTATCGCCCTTCTTGTATATTGGTACAATGTAGCTTATTTTCCATTCATCAGGAATCTTCTGTATTGCAATGCACTTATTATACAAGTCCCTCAATCTACCTATTAAATTTTTTGGGCCATATTTAATTAACTCATTGGGTATGTTTCCCGGCCCTGGTGCCTTTTTATTCTTTAGGGTTTGAATTTCTAATTCTATATCTATTGTATCAAATTCCAGGGCGTTCATTTCTATGGTTGGATTTTCTGTTGTTTCCATAAATTCATTTCTAGTTTCTGACAGTAAAGCTTTGTAATGTTTTTCTGCGTCTGATTTTGCGAACAAATTTATCTTGCTGGATCCTTGGTTGGTTTTCAGTGTTTTTAGAAATCTCCATACTTCTGATGATTGTACTTTTATTAATAAAAGACCAAATCTAATACAATTAGAATCCATCACTTTAAAAAATGAATATGGAAAATTTTTATATGATAGAATTATAGTTCGTGAAGATGGGGATTTTCCTACAGTTAATCCCAATCAAGTAGATTATATAGATGTAGCTCCAAATCAAATTGCTTCTATATCTGCTTCTCTAATTCCTTTTTTAGAACATGATGATGCAAATAGAGCTTTGATGGGATCTAATATGATGCGTCAAGCCGTTCCTTTATTAAAACCTGAAACACCCATTGTAGGAATTGGTTTCGAGAAACAAGTAGCAAGAGATTCGCGTATATTAATTAATGCGCAAAAAATGGATTAGTGGAATATGCTTTTTTTGATATATTTTTAGCTCCAATATTTGGACAAACATTAAATCCTGTGATAATAGCATCTGAAGAACTTGCTAATAAAACATCAGATTCAGTAATTTGACCTACTCCTTTATAAATAATATTAGCAATAATAGTCTTTGTGGATAATTTTTGAAGAGCATCAGCAATAGCTTCAAATCCGAAGAAACATATACGTTTACCTGTCATCTTAGAGTTATTTTTATTTTTTATATATAGTAGAAAAAATAAAATGTTAGGAAAAATCGGTCATTTATCGGAAAGTTATGAAAATATTCGTATTCCTTTTGTATTAGGAGAAACTATTAAAGTGATAGAAGTGCCCTTTGCAGGTTTTAATGTAACAATTGAAAAAATAAATGAAGGAAAAAATTAGAATTAGCTGTTTTAATTTTTGGAAAAAAAAAAACTCCATTAGAATTGAACTTTACACAAATAGAAAAAAATTAATGGAATCACGAGAAAAAAAAGTAATAAAAAGAATTAGAATACAGAAAATCAATGGAGGAAAAGCAACTACAGCCCCTCCTATTGGTCCTATTTTGGGAAGTTCTGGAGTTAATATTATGGAATTTTGTAAACAACATAATTCTCTTACTCAATATAAAATGGGGGAAATATGTCCAGTTATAATAACTGTATATGAAGACAAATCATTTTCTGTTTTTTTAATTCAAATAATATATTTTGATATGAATAATTTGTGAAAGATGTTTTAAAGAAATTTCTTTAGGGTCACGACCTCTTAATCCGGGAATGCAAACAATTTCTGTTTCCTTATTTTCTCCTGGCCATGCAGATCCAATTTTTTTTTAGTAATTCTGCTCCTACTAATGTTATTTCTATTACAGATGGACCGATTCTTTTAGAAAAGGATTTATTTCATTCTGGAGTCCGACCTGCAATTAATGAAACTATATCCGTTTCTAAATTAGTTTATGCTGATGATGTAGTATTGTTGACCGATAGCGAGGAGATACTAAAGGACAACACGCACATACTATTGAGTAACACTAAGAAATTAGGACTGGAAGTAAATATCAATAAAACTAAATATATTGTCACACGTAGAAATTCATTAAATAATGGAAATGGACAGCTAATGACAAATGAGGGATATTTTGAGGAAGTGGCTGAATTCAAATACCTAGGAACAATAATCACAAATAGGAATGAGATGCACAAAGAAATTAAACATAGGCTCAATTCTGGAAATGCGTGCTATTATGCATTGCAGAGACTCTTGATGTCCCAACTCCTTTCAAAAAAACGTTAAACTGAAAATATATAAAACTATTATTCTACCAGTTATATTATATGGGTGCGAAACATGGACTCTTACTTTAAGGGAGGAAAGGAGATTACAAGTATTTGAGAATAAAGTACTTAGGAAAATGTTTTGACCAAAGAGAGATGAACAGACAGGTGAATGGAGAAGACTACTTAACAATGAACTACATGGTCTTTATAGGAAGGCAGATATAACAAGAACAGTTAAGTCTCGTATACTGCGATGGGCAGGACATTTTGCACGTTTGGGGAATGAAAGACTTGCATGGAAGCTTCTTGTAGGAAAGCCAGAGGGAAAACGCCCAGTTGGTAGACCAAAAATGAGGGTGGGAGAATAACATTAACTATGATTTGAGGGAATTAGATTACACAGGGAATGATTGGAGAGCATTAGCTCAGGATAGGGATGTATGGAGAGCTTATGTCCGAGCGGCCATGAACCTAACGGGTTCGATAGTGCCAGTGAGTAAGTAAGTAAGTATACCCGTTTCTAAAAATTGCAGAATGAAATTTTCAGTTATAAAGTATGGATAATAGAATGGGCTCAAAAAATATTTTTCTATAAATTTTAAAACTTTTAAAGAAAATAAAAACAAAAATAAAATTATTTATTTAGCTGAATTCACAATATCAGAGAAGGACCTGACAAAATAATAATGTTTCCTTTTATCATTATTTTATCCAACTTTGTTTTTTGATATCATGGAAAATTAAGTTTTTATAAAAATTTATATGAAATGAAATTAGGAATAGTAGGAGCAACAGGAATGGTAGGTCGTGTAATGATTGATCTTTTAGAAGAAAAAGATTTTCCTGAAGAAAGACGAAAAGCCTTAATTGACCAATCAAAATAAGATTTCCATTTATTTTTTTCAAAGGTAATCCTTCTCTAATAGCTGGTTTATCTATTTGAATAATTTGAATTCCAGTTTTTTCGAAGGATAAAACTCCTTCTCGAATATTTGATAAGCAGTATGAGAAATAGGTTGATCGTTTCTCACAAAAGACCATTGTAAAATGGTAATTATATTGAAATATCTTCTGTTTTTCCTATTTCTGTTGTGAGCAAAATAATATCTGCATCTTCTAATGATTTCTCTATATATTCCATCATAATTTTTTGCATGGGATAAACAGGATCAATCATACCTGCAGTATCCGAAAATATAATCTGAAAATTACTTGGATGATGATACTTTTATATAGTCATGAAAATATTTTAAATAAAATCAAAATATATATTGAAAGAATTAAAAAATATCGTTTTATTTTTGTATTCGGAAGATTCAAATAAAATACTTAATACAGGTGAAATAGATATTATGGATATAACTGAAAATAAAGAATATAAAAAAAATGGATGATATATTAATGATATAATGATATTTATAGGGCTTCGAATAAGCTAAAAGTTTTGTGCATTCATTTAATTTTATTAATCCTAATAAACATAGCTATAATTTTTTTAATTCTTTTAATATAATAATTTCATAAGAAAAATAAGATGCGTGTAACAAACTTTTTTACGATTTTTGTAACTATAATATTGACTATAATTTGCTTATATTACATTACATCATCTAGCGTAAATTCTATAAATAGTAATAAAAAACAAATAATAGTTTTAAAAAACTAAAACAATACGCTTTATTAAAAACCGAACTAAAAAATGAAAAATACTTTTAATTTCCAACACGCTTGGAATAAAATTAAAGTGGTCAACAAAAAAATCATCTCCAACACATATAGAATAAAACTAGAATTATCAACAAAAAGAAAATCATTTTACCATCAAAAGCGTGGGGTGCTTTTTATGATTTTTACATTTTCTACTTAGAGAGTTTACTATTACCAGTATCTGTTTATTATCAAATATATTAATTGATATAAAGCACCCCACGCTTTTGATGGTAAAATTTTTTTTTTGTTGATAACTCTAGTTTTATTCTATATGTGTTGGAGATGATTTTTTTGTTGTTGACCACTTTAATTTTATTCCAAGCGTGTTGGAAATTAAAACTATTTTTCATTTTTTAGTTCGGTTTTCTAATAAAACAGGTTTTAGTTTTTTAAAACTATTATTTCGTGTAGGCAGCGCAAATGAGCTTCCAACGGGCGGTGAAAGGTTGTAAAAGAAAAGAACATAGGCCTATTAGAAATGAGAATATTATTATTGAATTTCCAAATATTTTGAAACCCTATTTCGCCACAAAG
The DNA here is from genome assembly GCA_030220185.1 of Diploptera punctata. Taxonomy (NCBI): domain Eukaryota; kingdom Metazoa; phylum Arthropoda; class Insecta; order Blattodea; family Blaberidae; genus Diploptera; species Diploptera punctata. The sequence continues at coordinate 21,172 of JASPKZ010008044.1, read as the reverse complement.
GCATGTTAGGGTTGTAGCTTACTATAACAATATTATACTATACATTGTAAAACAGAAATATTATCTTATGGTTTTGAATGAGTGTTATGGATTACATAAATAGTCTATAAGTGTCTTAGAAAATACTACATACTGTGAATGTTTGTTATGAAGTTCATAAAATATTTATAATAATTTTGGTTCTTAAAAATCACACCTCACATTGAGGCAGAATGAGAATATTAGAGAGGAACTAAAAGTACAACTTCAACAAATAGAAAATACAGGAACAGCTGGGTAGAGCTTCTGCAGAGATTGACAGAGGATAGGATACAAAAGATGACATTGATGTATAATCATGGAAAACATCAAATTCTCATCATCATCAGTATCAACGATTAGACCTGCTGGTCTCTTCCGATCTTATGTTAGAATTGGTCTGTCCATCTTTCACTGGGTCTTCCAATATTTCTTCGTCCTAGTGATTTTATAATGATATTGTGAAAATAAAAATTGTCTGAACCAGGAATCGAACCGTGGACCTCTAGTTCTCCAGACTAGTGTGCAGTCCACTACACCATTCGAGACTTGACACAAACAACAATTATTTCCAAATATACAAATCTATAATTCTCCTAGTGGTTTGTAATAAAGAATCTGTTTCGGAATTCTATTGTTACCCATTCTATTGATGTGATCCATCCATTCATCTCTGTATTGTGTAATATTGTGTGATAGATTAAATTTTATCAATAATTAGAGCCTATATTTAATCCGAGAGGATATACATTTATTCTGTTAATTTAATTTTTGTTACATTGTATTTAATTCTTTCGAGATATATTTTGCCATTCTATTTTTGTTTTCGTTATATCATTAAATCCTGCCCTGTAGTCGAGCGGTTTTAAGGCATATATGGTGCAGAGCTGCAGGTCTTACGCTGACACCAAGGGTCGCATGCAAATATATTAGTCTCTACTCAAATTATTTCCAATCACCGGTGAGCTGACTTTCCGTGAGCAAGTGCAAAGATCGAATTAGCTACCCACTAACTGGTCATGCATGAAAGTCGTCGTTTTCGTAATATTGGCAAGAAATTACCCAGAATTCTCAGTGATAAAACCACTTCCGTTATTTTCGTCTGCTAGAGGAACGCATTTACGCTTGCGTCCCGCAAATAATACCGTATACGACGACGTCTGCGTCGCGCAATATTACGCCGATTCTCCTGTTCTTCCAGTTGAATTCTTTGGTAGACTCTATTAAATTTCTCTTCTCCGCGTATACCGAAAACATGATCGAAGTCTTCAAGGTCCGACAAATCCTGGATAAAGCAGCAAGGTACGCGGCAAGGTTTCAAAATACATCGGTTACCATCGGTTCCTTCGGGATTCTCACGATTCGTTTCTCTCCTAAGTTACCTCGCCAGGTAGCTTAGGAATTTCAACAATTATTATCGCATGAACAGATTTTTGAGTAAGCAAAAACGTATTTGGATACAACTTTCTCAGCAGAGTACAGGCAGAGAACGACTTTTACGGTCTAATGCGTTCATAGATTCGAGCCTAAGTCTCATGGAGGAAGGCATTTTCTCATGGAATTTCGGACAGTGGTACAGGTGTACAGCCACCATCATGAGGAATTGGGTTGGAGAAGGATCTTACTTCGTTTAGGTTAGGATAGGTGGTCCATTATGCTGGATTATAGACTGGTTATATAGGCTCCGGACTAGGGTTCTCAGGTTATTTTGGGATTCGGTGAGCAAGGGACAATTTGATATAATAGAGTACTTACGTGGAGGGCGACATCAGCAAAAGAAACTCATTTAACGGGGTTAGTTTTATTTAATGTTCACAAAATTACATTGTCCACGCGCTGTGGTCTCGAGGTAGCGTGCTGCCTTGTTACGTAGCGAGCCCGAGATCGATTCCTGGTCGGGACAGGCTCATGGGTGAAGTTTTTTCGGGGTTTTTCCTCGCATGTAAGACACATTTCAGGAAGCTTAGGGCCCAACGGTTCCCGAAAATCATCCGGTCATCATCATCTTCCTTATCATTATCATCATCATCCTTCACCGGTGTGGAAAGCAACGGGAAGCGACCACACCTATAATGAAAATGCTATGATTGCAGTGAAAGACCTGCCCTCGTAAAGAATTACTATGGAATGGAAGATTGCACTGTTGCTTGGAGTCTTGGCAAGAATGAATTATTCGGCACTCGGAACTTTATCCCTTCCGAATAGCGACAAATTATTTTGTTGTATTATTGTAAACTATTAGTAATGTTTTAGCGATTCTGAGTTTCCGCGAAGTGCGCGGTATCGCCGAGAGAGTCCGTCGGATGATCTTTCAGAAAAGTCTCTGCCGAAAAAAGTTCTTGGCAGAAAATGTCGCTGACAGTGTCCCACAGACAGTGTGTGTGTATCGAATGCACGGCCCAGTGGTAGTGATTGGAAGGGCAAAGTCTCCCTTTTGCAGAGGAAGTCCGTTACTTCCTGGTTGTTTTAGGGTCTTAAATGCCCTCTTCAGCCCTGGATGTTTTTTTTTATTTCGAAGATGCTATTTTATTTCCGTTTTTCTTCTCAAGCTCCAGAGCGAGTATCCCCGCAAGATGACAGTTCATGACAACCGCCGACATCGGTCCAGACAAAGAAAGGCCACCACTAGTGTTCCCGCCCGCCATCCGCGAACGCCAAGAGGAAGACCGCCCCGAGAAGGCGAGGGCGCAACCCCACGCCCCGGAGGCCCAGCACCCAACAACGAGAAACTACTCTTTTCAAGTTAAGTTGATTGTTTATGGCATTTTGAATTTTGAAAATTAAATTAAAATTAAAATTAAATATAATATAAAATTTGGGAATTTATAATTTACTGGTGGAAATTAGGGGACCACTCCGACATTTGCCTTTGCGCTGAGGTAAACTACCGAAAACCTTAGCAGAGTGGTTTGAATTTAATTAAATTCAATATAATTTAAAATTTTAGAAAATTTGTTAAAAGTAAAAGTACCAGTTAAAATGCAGAAGATGAAACATTGTTTTTCAAAGGCCTCTATATTGGAATTACTGGACGAATTTTAATAATTTAGTTGAGGACAACTGACTAACCAGGTACCAATTTTATATTTAATATCTTATTACATAAACACAACGGTGCTTTAATATGAATTTTAAAAGTATTGGAAGGAGAAATGTTGGACGCGTTTGTTTATGAAGTCCTATGTATCCAGTTGCGTTGAGAGAAAAAATGGAACGCGCTATAACATTTTTAAATTACGGCTTTCAGATAAATTTCCCACTCCTAATTTCATTGATTTTTCTTAAATAACTTTCTGGTTTTATATCAATAGCATATATTTACTTTCCATGTGAATAATTGAATATTGTGTTCGACAGAGCAATTATTATATTTTAGCTTTAGATAAACCCTTCATTTATAGTGGTCCGATTTTGCTTGTTAATAAACTCTATCTTACTTTTCTTAATTGATTTTTATATTAATTCTCCATGAAACAACCTGAATATCTAGATTCTTTAGATTTAGTTAATATTATTACGTTGACACGAATATACAGAGCCGTTATTTATTGTAGCTACTCAAATTAATCACGAGGCTTGGTGGCCACCGGTTCCATATTGCCCGAGATTCCAAGATAACATCTCTTCCTTCATGCGGACTCGAACCAACGCAAGTCACGTAGCTCTGCACCAAGGCATTATGCCTTCAACTCCAGGCTACGGCGTGGGACGGATAAAAGCAGCATTTTTCCATATACTCTTCGTCAGAGATGGCACTACAGCCCATTTTGAGCCCTGGCCGCTAACAAGATATTTCCCCATGTATTCTTGTCCCAGGCCTTCCCTTCCCATCTCTAACACCAAGATCCATAAGATTTTCTATTACATGTAACCATCTTAAATTCGGGCTGCCTCTCCATAGTGTAGATTGGATTTACAGGCCTTAAACTTCTAAAAAGAGTCACCAAATATTAGATCAGAACTCATTAAATTCATTGTTTCCTTTGAAAACTTATTTAATAACGAATTTAAGGGGAAATAATTCCACCATATGATATAAATGTATATCATATTTAATGAATATTAGTTCCAATTACCTATATTAATGTGTTGAACTCTATTTTTTAATGCACTCGAAACGCTTTTTGAAAGGAACGTTCTAATACTTCCTGTAATAGGCTTAATTAAAGAAGATTTTTGGAATTTGGGATCTTGAGAATTACAGAAAAAACTCATCACTAGGCATGTTAAAGACATGGCAGTTAAGATTCCTCACAGCCTAGAGCCATAGCAAAATTGTAAGGCTTAAAAGATAACATAACATTGTACCCCTCCACATTAACTTTCAATGCGGAGAAAATGTAATCTAAATGAATGTGACAAGAGTGAGTAGGGGTTGCAGGTAGTAGACCATTGCCGTAGGCTTGCAGCAATGGCAGTGTTTACATTCTGTTAGTCGCGTATAGTCTGTTGTTAGTTACAATGTCAAGTGCGAACCCAATATTCACAAGACCATGATATTATTAAGAAAGTTATCTACTTTTGGGATGAGGAAAAAATAAAGGAAGATTTGAAACTTCCCAACTATAACAATAATAATAATAATAATAATAATAATAATAATAATAATAATTAATAGTAATAATACTTAATAATATTGTTGTTATTATTGTTATTCAATGGCACTAAATTGTCATTTCGACATTCTAGTATTCTCCATTGGCATGGTGTTATTGAGACCCACTTCTGCGATTGTGGCGACTGGAAGGTGGAGTTACGCTGCTCCGATGATATATGATAGGATGATGATGATAATAATGCGCCTGGACGATCACAAATCCCAAACGTAATGAATATGATAATGATGGTCAGATGATATTCGGGACCGTTTTGGCCTTGAAGTTTCCTGAAATTTGTCTTACAAGTGACAAAAATCCCAAAAGAAACCATCACCCAGAAAATTTGTTCCGTCCAGGAATCGTCACAAGGCAGCACGCTACTTCCAGAATAATAATAATAATAATAATAATAATAATAATAATAATAACAATAATAATAATAATACACTATATCAAAAACAGGAATGAGATACACAAACAAATTAAAGTAGCCTGAATTCTCGAAATGTATACTGTAATGAATTACAGGGAGACATGTTGACACAAGTCCTCTCAAAAAGCGTTAAACCGAAAATACATAAAACTGTTATTCTACCAGTTATATTGTATGGATGTGAAATATGGACTCTCACTTTAATACTGAATATGCTTTATCGCAGCCCCGCTTAACGTACTGGAACATACTGACGGGGATTGCTAGTCTGTGATATCGGCTGATAATAGAGCTGATTTAGAACATGTATTTATTATCTTGGAAAACTGCCTCATTTTAGTCATCCTTTGGAATGCAATAAATATGGCAACAAGGTCTGCTTTGTAATTATCAGTAGATTTGTAACGGTACATATATTGGGTTTTCGACCCCTTTTTTTTAAAGGCTCTTATCCTATCAGGACATATGTAAACAAGGTTAGTGATAACAAAAGTTCAAGTGTAAGGAAAACTATTTCTAGCTTAAATCAATTGTGCAGTGTATTCGTGTCCCCGATTTAGGAAGAAATTGAAAATTAAAGTGATAGTTGTGAAGCTATGTGGATGGGTAGTTAAGCTCAAGACAGAGATATAGAACAAACGATTGATTCTGAACAAGATTTGGAAGCCATCATAACTGTCGAGTGTACAAGTGACCAAGGAAAACAATAATATTATTCATTGATAATAATTGGTCTTCAGAACACAAATTTTAAAGAATTGGATTTTTTTATCTTCTATTGATGTTGCCCACAATTTTTAGGTTGGAACTATGTAAATATATATGGTCGGGACAGACTCCTGGGTGAGGTATGTTCGGGTAATTTCCCTCACCGGTAAGACAAAAATGTCAATAAGCTTTGGGCCAACGGTTCCTGAAAATCATCTGGCCATCATCATCAATCATATCATTATCATCGTCATCCTTCACCGGTGTGGAATGCAACGGGAAGCTGCCATACCTATAATTCCCTACGAAAGCTGCAAAGCAAAGTGTGAAAATGCCATGATGCTGTGAAAGACCTGCCATCGGACAGAATATAATGGACGGATCCTTATTTGAGAAGAAATAATATATACCGCGAATAAAACCTGAAGTTGATCTAAAGTGGGTGGAAACACATGCAAATGAAATTAAAGCTTATATAGAATTGTCTTATAAACGATAGAATGCTATATATATTTTTTGTTAAAAACAAAGCACAATGGAAGACGTCAATTCCTGTATTACGTAATTATTGTGGTGTCTCAACCAGTAAATGCTAAAATATCCATTGACACTGTAAAAAGGACTCAAAGTCAATACTGATTTAATTACTTGTTTTAGGAATTCACAATATGAGGTATATTCATTTAGGTAAAATTTTACCACTCACTTCATATGTTTCCTCTTACTTTAGGTTAAATCAGTTACGGAACTTTACATGTCAGTTCCATCATCAATATCTCTGCGAACATTGTTCTGTCGTTTTCAAGAGCCGTATTTCGCTCACTCTGAACTTCGAAATTCCCAAGGAGAATGGCCTGATTTCGAGGTTTTTCAGTCTGCCAACAGAGGGAAGGAAAGACGGCTCTACAAGACGACAGAACAACGGTCGCGGGGATACTGATTATAGAACTGAAATGTAATGTTCCGAAACTAGTTTAAATTAAAATAAGAGGAAAATATGAGGTGAATGATACAATTTTACCTAACTGATTTAATTGTTTATTTTTTAATTTAAAATAGGAACTAATTTCACAGCATCTGGAAGATTACTGGACACCATTAAAAACTATTGTAGGTTTCACTTGGTTTTATTCCATTTTCCAAATATTAGAGACTATTTTTTCGATACTTATTGTGTATGTCCTATTGTAAGACAAAACAATTTGAAAATAAAAATCGCAGTATCTCCATTTTAGTGATGATGACTATAAACTGAGGTTAGGGGAAGAATATTACGACTATTTATTCAAAGTGTTTCCTGCACTGCACTTTCATAAATATAAGTTTGGCCTATACTGTAAGACGTCTTATAATGGTATTGTATATCATAATGAAAAAGGAGTACAAATTCAAACAGTTTAATTTCTAATTTACATAATGCTCATATTATTAGGTATGGAGATAACGTTTTAACTATGTGTGTATAGAAATTGAATATTATGTATAGTAAAAACAAGATCAGTAGCAGCTACAAAGGAAATCTTTGACATAAGGTTTGCATCCAAATTATCTCTAGAAACCGCCATGAAACTCTTCGATACCAAGATTATACCCATTTTAACATACGGTATAGAATTATTCTGGTAAAAAATGGGAATAAAAGACCTGTGAATAATAGGGACCCTGTTTCTGAAGTCAGCACTAGAATTATCCAAAACACACACGATCACGGCACGTCTACGAACTTGCCGGAGAGACATTCCTAATAAAGGACCTCAGGAACAAATTTAACTTACCATCTACCGAGGACTGGGGAAAACGAATGGATATGAGAAGACAGAAAACAACAGAGATCTGGTCCGAATTTTATTCTACAGAAGCAATGGTAAATAGAATATGGATGGAAACCAACCAGGACCTAAGCCACTTTGTACATTCCCTACCAACGCATGGATACCACCACAAAGTATGTAATGTGAAGACCTAATTCAACATGTCTATGTGAACTTTGTGAACTGTCTTGTAATCGTTACAGCATTACATGTAAAAATCAACCCAAATCAATAGTTGAGACATGCTGTTAATAACACTGTGAAGTGAAGTGTAGAAAGACCCTAACCTTAGTCAGTTCCATGCACAACTTGTGGGCTTTTGCATTTTTTATTATTATAGATTATTATTATTACAATTATTCTCTCTTTGTAAAATTTGTATTGTGTAGTCTATAATTCCCTATTATGTATCATTTAACATAATTCTTATTCTATGTATACAACCCTGTGAAGTGGAAGAGAAGATCGTACGTCCTTAACTCTATCAGGTAAATAAAATAAATAAATGTTTTGAAATTAAAATTACATAAAAAAGATTAATACAATATTAATAGAGACAAACCTGTTTTTCTAATGATGCGAGTTTGACTAATCACCACCCATAGAGTAGAAGTCACCCAGAGCTCTGAACAACGATTGCTGTAAATAAGAGAAGGTTTCAGAATTACAAAGTGTAATTATATCTACAGACAAATTTTGGAATACAAAAGTTGCTTACTGACTTTTTAGAATATTTGGAGTGAAATATAACTAAACCGTAACTGTAACCAGACGGTGCAGAAAACTATCATAACCTCCTTCTCTGTGAAGTCATGTACAACCAAACCAAACACTGATATCGTGTGTACGAAGGAATTGTTCCAGTTCTAATTATTAATTACTTATAATTATAAAAATCATTGTTGACGCAATGCAATATAATACGTGATGATTAATGATATAAATGTTAATGGATAATATTTTTATGGTGACAAAGCTATTGTAAACTAAGAAAAAGTACAGTTTTTGTCAACCGAACTAGTCTTCCATAGTCAACTTTTATAAGATTCATGATATGTTTTGTTGAGGTATTATTCAAAATAAAAATATAATGTTATGAAATATTTACCTAAAATGTCCGTCACCTCAACTTTATTAGTTACTTATCTGTAGCGATTTCCTGACTAGTTCCATCATCAGCAAGATTCAAAATTGGGGTTTCAATGAAAATCATGAAATAAAAGGTTACATGTACTGAACCCAGTACGTGTAACCTCCTCTACCAGATCTTCAGTGAAACACCAGTTTTGAATCCTTCTGATGATGGGACAAGTCCCGAAAACTACAGATAAATAACTAATAAAGTTGAGGAGACGGACCTTTTAGGTAAATATTTCATAAATGTATACTTTAAGTTTAGTTTTCCTTATATAACTGTTTTTATTTTTTGCAAAATAGTCTAAGCAAATTTGGAAAACTACTATACTCTAAAACAGTATAGTAAGTACTCATCTAAAGTAAATTTAGAACCCTATACTATGCTCTATTCCATGGTTATGAGAGGTTATTTAGAAATGTATGGGATTTTTAATATACTGTCACCTTTGACCACATTGTTTCAAAACATTGAATTGAAAATATTGATATTTTTATAAATTAACTACCACAGATGTTTACACAAAATTTCCTAATTCACTTAATTTATTTCATTTTATACACAAATCATTGCTCATATAAGGTCTCGCCCTACCAAATTAATTTGATCGCCCTATTCGCTGACGGTTTAATAAAACATAATCTTGTCGCTCTTGAGTTCAATCGACTAGTCCACACTTCGAGCACAACTACAAGATGTTGATCCGATGGACTTGCATCTCTTTGTACGATATGCGATGGTCAGAATCTTCTGAAAGCCAGTTCGAACTTTTTTTTTAAGTCGAAGCCTCGAGAACCGATCATTCCAGAATGGAGGCGATACATGTAGAAAGTGCGGGCTTAGCGATTCGTGTAGCTCACAAATCCTTCTGTATGATACATGGCGAGGTCCAACTCCAGCAGCCCCCAAGAAATTAAAAAGCTATCCAACAATGCGCAACAGTGCGTTTTAACTTTAAAATTGAACAACTCAGAATCATCTCAATTTAGTCCGGGTTATCACTAAGTAATATTACTTGTAAGATCTGTGTCTGCTCTTCAGGTATGCAAACACACATTCTCGCAAACGCACGGATAAAAGAGAGAGAGAGAGAGAAGAGAGAGAGAGAGAGAGAGAGAGAGAGAGAGAGAGAGAGAGAGAGTTTTTGTTTAGTTCTTTTAAAGATTTTCTTAATTCCGTTTCTTTTTTTTTACCGAAGTGTGTCATATTTTTTATGAAGTCATGTTTACTACAAATACAATTATAACTAAAACATTATAATATTATATATTACAGTGGCTCTGATTTATCAAACATCATATAGACAAAATTATTTTATTGTTATTATATATCTTATTTGACATCTACACCTAATTTGTTAGCGGAAACAAAACTTCATTTCAATCATTAACATTAGCTTCGGTCTTACATGGGGGCACGCCGTAGCGTAGTGGTTAACGCACTGGGCTACAAGCCGGAGGGTCGAGGGTTCAAGTCCCGTTGGGTTCAGGATTTTTAAACTGACCCAAATCCTCTGGCGGCACTATGGCCCTGTGGTCGACTCAGCCTCTAACGGAAATGAGTACCAGACGCTTGTTCTGGGGTAAAGGCGGCCGTCACGCAGGGCTGACAACCCGGCTGACATCAAGTGCCGATTGTCTAGTAAAAGTGGGAGCCTTGACCTCCTACTACCCCAAAGGCCTCCTGAGGCCTGTTGTGGGATCACTTTACTTTACTTTTACTTTTTCGGTCTTACATAATTCATTATCAGTATTATAAATATATTAACTTTAATAAGATTCATGATATATTCCGTTGAGGTATTATTCAAAATTAAAGTATAAAATTATGAAATATTTACCCAAACGGTCCATCTCTTCAACGATATTAGATGAGAAGTGAAACCCCAGTATTGAATCCTGCTGATGAAGTTGCTAGTCCGATAGAGCTACAGATAAATAACTAATAACGTTGAGGACACAGACTTTTAGGTAACTATTTCATAATTTTATACTTTAATTATAAATGTATTAACTATGCCAATAATTGCGCTGGTTCGAGTCTCCATGGGGGAAGAAATTTTCTCATTGTATTTCGGCCAGTATGGGACCGGTGCCCACCCAGCATCGTGAGGCAATTGGGTAGCTACAATAAGTAGCGGCTCCAGGTTGAGGAACCAAATATAACGGCTGCGGGACTCGACATGCTAACCACATGTCACCCTTACACTGGCTGTTGATCATCTACCTATGTGATTGACACATGTGGATGTGAAGGGCCAGCAGCCGGCTGGTAAAAGGGCAACCGCTGAAAAGTGGAAAGACCTTCAATCGGAGCATATTCATACCTTTTAATAATTTTATCTTAACATTAAACTTAAAAATCCTAACACATAATTTTCACCAAAACTTAAGAACCTGAGTTCCAGGAAGTACTTTGGAATCAACCCTTTTTTCTCCATTCAATAATTCCTGCTAACAAAAGTCATCCCTTTCCGCAATCCCTTAAATACCAGTGGACGAAAGAGACAAACTTCTAGAAACACCACAATGTTATTGTTAGAGGCCGTTTCATCAAGGTTGAAGAATGGCCTCAGATCCGCAGAAGACCAGTTTGATCCCCTTAACCTGCGGGTAGTCTACGGTAAAGGCATACACATTCAATTCCAAAATAGTGTACTACCAGTCTAAAATATATTAGTTTTCGAGACCTTAGTTCTAAAACCTCGCAAGTCTCATTTCAAGACAGCATAAAAACTTTTTTTTACATTGTTTATTATCTTGCAATTATGTTAAGAAATAAGAGCAAGAGAACTGGAGGACATGGAGTGGATGAAAATCTGTATAAAATAAAATAATGTCTTATTTCTAATTTAAACATATAAAATATAACATTAACAACAGTTACAAAATTGTAAGTAATTTTAAAAATGTTTTATACTTTTTCGAAAATTTTGTTAAATTAAACTTGCTCGGTTTTAGAATTAAGATGATGTTATATTGCGGTGTTAAGTGGAAGATTTCTCGTATCTACAACATCGTAGAACCGTCCAATCCCTATCTCTTCTCTATAAACTAGTACACACATCATTTCCTTATCACACCACTTCTTTGGACTCTGTGATGCACATAAATTAGGCACACGATCCCTTGAGCACATTGTCTTCATCACACTACCTTTTTGTTTCACAATATTTTATAGTTTCTTTGCTAGAATTCTCTTCCACTTATATCAGAGACTGAGAAACTATAACTTCTTTTAGAAAGAAACTTAATTTTCTATATTAACTAACTGACATCTCACTAATAGTATTTTTAAACAATTAATAATGTGTTATTCATGTATTTAATAAAAACAATATTATGATATATCAGTATTACTAACCTAATATCTTATTACGTTCTCTGTATTTTTTTTTCATCTATGGTAGGTTGGAGCTGGTCTTGTGTATATATTTTTATTAGGTTTAATTTTAATCATCTTTAACTTTATTGCATTATTGTATGTATGTAGCCCATACGTCCCGCGTGGGTACACGGCTGCTCTCTATCGGGAGATTCTTAACCAAGCTAATTTCGATACGCTAAGTTACCCACACATAGCAACAAATTATATGTGGTTAGCATATTCCCTCATTGGAACATCTATTAGACAACTAAGGTATTACTGGATGGATGATGGGCGGATAAATGTTGCACAGAAGCCTTTTATTCAGACTTGAGGTTCTTTTATGAACCTGAAAAATTTTAATAAAAACATTAATACAATCCATATCTGAACACAAGCAAACTTTATTATTGTCAAATGAACCATGGACAATAACATACTAAATTTTCGAAACAATTGGAAAGTAGTTTGTAAGAAAATTGACAATACTTTTAACAAAATGAATTTTTTATTTTAATTTTTTTTGTATTTTAAATTACACATAAAGAAATATGCCTAAAAAATTAACCAAAGTGCAATTATGTTCAGGAAGACATGTTTAATTAGTGACGTAATTTCCATACACATAACTTAAGAATAAGTTGAAAAAAATTATATTTGTATGCCATAATTTTAAACCAAATTGCAAGGAAATTAGTACCGGGTGCTCTTAAGGAATTTCACGCCGTACATAGTTATTATAATAATTTCCTACTCAGGGTTAATATTTTCATTATGGCTAGTAACCATGATTTTACAAAAATGGACATGCCTACTGATAGGGATCTTTTCCCCAAGGTCCTACGTTTACCTGCGCGAGCTTTGCAGGTCATGCTTCATCCTTAGTGAAATGGTCTCTAATTCCGGAAGGCTGTACTTGTCGATATACCTGTGAGGCGAGGTCCTCGTGATTTCAAATATACTATAATTTTAAATATGAAAGTTATCTGTATTTTTTTTTCTATGAATAAACCAGGGGCATTTAACTAACCTTTCATCCTTTTCAAACAAATTAACACAAAAGAATTTACATTTAAAGCATATTGCCATAAAAGACAGATTACAATCAGTGTTGAATACATACAAATACTAAAAGTGCTATAAAGAAAAGAAACAATGTACTACTTACTATTATCTGGATAAATAACCTTTCACTCTTTTTCAATCACTGAAGAGAAAATATATTTAGTTTTAAATTAAATTAAAGAATAAGGTTCTTATACTGATGGTTATTATTTAGTGAAAATTGGCAACGTTGCAACGACGTTATAGGAGAAGACGTCCCACTATTTAAATCGTCCAATAAGGTTATTTATTTACAATTTTGAATCCCCCCTCTAAAAGTATTTCAATGTTCATGGCGTGGGTTCGGACCCTATAAAATGAAAGAATCGCTAACCATCATTGTCAGTTTTCTGAAGTGGATCGAAGTGCAAGAAGAAGGCCATAACAAATTATCAAGAGAAATAAACTGCTAAAAAGGTAAGTTTGCAAGGACATACCATAACTTATAATCTAATTGAAATTAAGTTTTATATAGGCTACCAGAAGCTAAGCTATCGTACTCCACAAATACCATTACATGACGCCGAATTCTACCTTAAAAGTACGTAATTCTCTTTATCAAAAAATCTGATTTATAAATAACCGAAATATTTTTTACATTAATGTTAGAGAATATTATTTAAAATCTTAATACCAATAGTACATTAATTTGGATAAAGTTTTCATTAAATGCAATGAGGTATTTTCTAAGTCCCAGGCTGATACCACACAAATGCATGAACCTACGCAAGCCGTTTAAAGTGCAGAATCACGCAATGCAGCCAACATATTCACGATATTTAACGACACTCAGAACTAACGTAATGAAATTTAAACAATCTAACGATAAAAGACGAACCTAAAATCTAACGTAATGCAAATTATGCACTCTAACCTGTGAACGAATGGAACACCCAAATATAAATAGTAAGTTTGAAATTCTGAAGTACTTGTTCCATGTTGGTTGAACTGCAACATGTGTTGTTGTATAGAACATTCGTTAAATCAATATGGCTCTCATGTCTTCGTGTTACTTACACAATAAAATATCATAGGAAATAATCGTTAGAAAAAAAATAAAATTAATTGTATCATCATCATCATCATCCAGGGATTAAGCCTGTTGGCTCGTTCCGGTTTCATGAAAGCTAGAATTGTTAAAATTGTTCAGACCATCTTCTGTGTGGGCGACCAACATTTCTCCTTCCGCACGGTTTATATTTTAGCAATAATTTTGGAAATCTTCCTTCTGGCATTCTATCAATATGTTCTTTCCAGTCGTTCCTATATTTAATTATTCGGTCTGTAAGTTTGAAAATATTTAGTTCTTTTCTTATATCTTCATTTCATTTCTTATCCAGCAGAGTATATCCTGCTATATTTCTTAAAAATCGCATCTCAGCTGCTTCCAATCTTTGTTCTTGTCTTTTAGTGATCGTCCAACATTCTGATCCATACATCAATACAGGAACAGCCATTACTTTATAAAATTTAATTGTTTCTTTTCTTGTGTTTTTAAGGGTTCTTTTAATAGTGCCACACATTAGATTAAATTTATTTATTTTGTCATTAATATCTTCAATTTTAACGTATGATAAATTGAAACCTAGATATTTAAAACTGTTCACCTGCTCTAAAATTTTATTATCAATTACTATTTTTGCTCTTAAGGTATCATGTCCTTTAAATGCTAAAATTTAAGTTTTAGTCTTTGAAATTATTAAATTGTAATAGGCACTTATTTTTTCCAAATTAAAAATAGCTCTTTGTAGATCATCTTCTGAACTGGAAATCACTACTTGATCATCAGCAAATAATATTGTATCCAACAGTTTATTATTTATTTTAAATGTTTATTTAAATTAATCTGCCACTTTAACATAACTTCATCTATATATAAATTAAAAAGAGAAGGTGATAAAGGACACCCTTGTCTGACACCACGATTTATTGTTGCCATTTTTTGATGTTTAGATTTAAAACCCCTGTCTATTACAATTGTATTATTTACATATAAATTTTGTATAGCCATAATCAAATGTTGTGGAATACCTTTATTTGTCATTATATCCCATAATTTATTTCTATTTACCATATCAAAAGCTTTTTCATAATCAATAAATCCTATATATGTTGGGATGTTAAATTCTATACTTTTTAAATAATTGAGTCATTGTGAATATACAGTTTGAACAGGATCTTCCCTTTCTGAATCCATTTTGAACATCCAATATGATATTTTCTATAATTATGTTTAAGCGGTTTTTTAGAATGTTGGCATAAATTTTATAGCACGTATTCAATATACTTATTCCTCTATAGTTAGAACAATCTTGTCAGTTTCCTTTTTTATATATAGGGTATATTTTGGCGATTTTCCATTCCTCAGGTATATATTCAAATTTCTAACATATATTTATAAAATCTAGTAGAAGAACCTTTAGAGAAAACGATGCAAATTTAATTAATTCTATGTTCATATTATCGATACCCCGTGTCTTTTTGTTATTAAAATGATCAATAGAAGTTGTTAATTCCTCTATGGCTATTAAATCTACGTGTTCATCTGCTTGTATTATGTCTTCTTCATTTTCTTCTGAATTTGTTTTTGTCCATAATTCTTGATAGTATTCTATCCATTTTTCTTCTGAAATGTTATTTAATTTAAGTGTGTCTCTTGTTTCATTATTTAAATGTTTCATAATTTTGTATGCCTTTTCTTGTTTTCCATGTACGTCGTGTTTCATATCACTTATATATTTATCCCACATTCTTATTTTAGTTTTCCTAACTTCTCTACGAACTATTGCGCTTTTTCTTTTGTATTCAATTAATAATTCATTTGTTTTCTTATTAAGATAATTTAGATATGCCGTTTAGTTTCTTGTAAATGGTCGGAAATAATTCTAAAAAAACCCTGTTGACGCATGCATGTGGATTCTGCCTGCAATATACAAAAATGACTTACTGCACTTAATGGAAAACTTTACCTAATTATTTTGACAATTATGGTCTGAAGAAATATTTTGGGCAAAAGGAGATTAACCATCAGGTGAATGGAAAAATCAACTTTATAGTGAGCTACATGGTATGCATAGGACATGTTCATGTATGGGGTTGAAAGAGGTGCATGGAATTTCTTGTAGGAAAATCGGAGGGAAAAACGTCCAGTATGTAGACCAATTATTAGTTGGGATAATAATATTATCCATAATTTAAAAGGAAGTACATTATTCGGGTATTATCCATAATTTACAGGGAAGTACATTTTCTGGGGTAGATTGGAATATATTTGCTCAGGATAGGGATGTATGGAGAGATTAGTCCGCGTGTTCGATAGTGAGAGAGTTAGTAAGTTAGTTAATAGTACGTTAATACAGTAGGCCTCTCTGTGGATTACTTCAACTTACATTTTTATTTACGCAACACAGGATTATTTCCATGTAATTGCATCAGTTTGTTAAATATATTTTGAAATTTGTGTTTTTATTTAAGATATTATAGTTATTTTTATTATTATTATTATTATTATTATTATTATTATTATTATTATTATTTGTCCACCACTGTGGTCTCGAGGTAGCGTACTGCCTTGTCACGCAGCGGGCCCGGGTTCGATCCCCGGTCGGGGCACTTTTCTGGGTGAGGTTTTTATCGGGGTTTTTCCTCACCTGTAAGACAAATGTCAGGAAAACTTTAAGGCCCAAACGGTCCCCGATATCATATGGCCATCATTATCTTCATCATCATCCTTCTCATTATCATCATCATCATCATCATCGCGTGGAAAGCAACGGGAAGCTACCACAGCTAGAATTCCCTAGTAAAGCTGCAAGCATAGCATGAAAATGCTATGATTGCAGTGAAGGACCTACCTTCGGGCAGAATTACTACGCATGGATTATTATTATTATTATTATTATTATTATTATTATTATTATTATCTGTTGTTTCTTATACATTATTAAACGTAAGTAATCGAATATATTTTCACAGTTGATCTTTGGTAAACGATTTTAGGAGGTGCTTTAAAATTGTATACATATATTCTCCTTCTTCCTGCTCTACAGCCCATTTTGGGCCATGGCTGCTATTAAGATACTCCACGCATTCATGACCAATGCTTATTTCTCTATCCACGGACCACGAGCTTTCGGAGTCCTCTACTCCATCCACACACCAATCTGAGCTACGGTTTTCCACTTCTTCTTCCCCCATCTGGTCTTAATAGTGTTAGCTTATGTACAAATATTCTCCTGTACTCCATCCATCTGAGCTTCGGTCTTCTTCTTCTTCTTTATCCATCACGTCTTAGGAGCCTAAGCTTTTATATATTTTTTTATTTCTTTCAATGCCACCACCTTGTCGTTTCGACTTTCTCGTATTCTCTCTTGGCATTGCGTTATTACAACTCACTTCTGAGGTAGGGAGTCTGGGAAGCGGAGTTACGCTGTCCCGATGATACATGATAGGTGATGATAGTAATTATTCGCCAGGAGATGCCTTTATCCTAAACTTAAATACTATGTTAATGTTGATATTGCCGTCCTGATGATGTTCGCCTAACGTTCGGGCCTTCAATTTCCTGACATTTGTCTTACAGGTGAGGAAAACGATAAGAGGTAAAAGTATCATCTTTGCACGTTGTAATTTGTTTCAATGTTGGAATTCAAAAATCCAGTTGTCACACACTATAATTTAAGTAGATTTGGCTATTATATTATTAAGTATCCATAATTTTAGTTTCTACAGTGATTTGTTCCGAGATAATTTAATTTATCTTATAAGTTATATTTATGTACTTTGAACCTTACTACATTTTTGTGACAGTAAGTAACTAATTACAGATTCTTAAGCATCAATATATACATAAAGGACAAACAGACAACTGAAGAGGCATTCATTATATATTAATATAAAAATGTAAGAACGAATAATAAGAAATTATTGTATGTATTAAATGTTCCTTGCTGTCGAGCTGATCAGTCTTTCTGGAAACACTCCTTCACATCATTAGATCTAAATACTTTTTTTTTTTTACTCTGCAAATCCTTAATTGAAATTTTAAAGAATCGGAAATTCATTACCCAAGTTGGCGGCTTAGATAGATGATAGTATTTGAGATCTTTATTTTAGAGGTTTCGGATTCCAAACCTAATCAGATCAATTGGACTAGTGATTTGGCAGAAAATAAAGTTCCAAGCATCTGGTCTGGAGATTCAGGGGAAGTAAACTTGACTAATATTTTCCTCATGGATTTGCCAAAATAAGAAATTACTTTGAAATTATCTTGTGTAGATTAATATTAATGATATATTGAGTTAATTTGGGAATTATATTTTTATTCATATTCAGTGCAGTTCCTACATTTATTAATTCATGATTCGTTATCCATTATTTTAATTTTCGCTTTGCTTGAAGCATTACTCTATATTGTCCGATGTTTTCTCGATTTACTTATTTTAATTGCCTGCTAGATAGTACCAAGTTCAGTTAAAAAAAATACCTGGAGCTAGAGCGTTTACTCACAAACATACACTCACACGCACCCACATACATATGCCTACACACGCATATATATATATATATAATTAATATACATAATTATGGAATATTCACCTGAAAGGGCCGTCTCCTCAACTTAATTAATTATTTAACTTTAGCGCTTTCGGGACTTGTCCCATCATCGGCAGTTTTGAATCCTGCCGATGATGGGACAAGTCCCGAAAGCGCTACAGTTAAATAATTAATTAAGTTGAGGAGACGGCCCTTTCAGGTGAATATTCCATAATTTTTTATATTAATTTTGAATAATACCTCAACGGAACCCATCATGAATCTTGTACAAAGTTGATCATTTTCTATTTCTATACGTTGGATCGAAGAGGGCATGTGTATATCTTTCTAAACTATTTTTATGAAGATAATCGCGGTGGTTTCATTCCTTCGGAATGCACGATAAATTTTAATAAACATGCTGCTACTTTTTGAAAATCAAGACGTGATAATGCAACCAGATGCATTATCTCATCTACTATTCATTCTTTGAATGGAGCACAAAAAATCGTAACAGGCTGAAATTGACTCTAAACTAAAACTCAATGGTACTAAAAAGCTATTAGTTTTGGCTGATGATGTAGAATTATTACGCGCTACTAGGTGATACTAAGAGCCAACACGCAAATTCTATTGAGTAACAATAATAAATTGTGACTGGAAATACGAATTCTAACAAGGAACAATCATTACAGAAAGTAAATAAAGGCTGCTGAATTCGGATACGCGTGCTACTATAAATTACAGGGATGCCTTTCATTCCACTGTAAACAGATTAAAACTGGTTATTGTTGTGAGATATACAATATAGATTGCAAGATACGGATTATTTGTTTAAGGAAGAAATAAGTTTATGAGTATTTGAGAAAATCGTTCTTATAACAATTTTGACAAAGAAGAGACGAACAAACAGTAGATTTTAAATAGCCAACCAGATTTAATAAAACAGTTACGTATCGTGCTCTGTGATGAGCAGTACATATGGTACAAATGGGAAAAGAAAGAGGGGCATTAGATAAAGTATGGGATGGAAGAACCACAAGAATCATGACTCGTAGGACGTAGTTTAAGTAGGATATTATTGTTAAAACAGCTCAGGATTAGGAAGTATGGAGAGGTTATAACGGCTCGGCCATGAACCAACGTGTTCGTACTGCCAGTGAGTTAGTTTTTTTTCCTGGGACATTGCATTAATAGAAAATACGTAAATAGCAAATATTATGAATATTGTACCAAATCAAACGTTTCAATCCCTATTGTGTGATGTCTTACGCGTTTAACCAACGGACTAAAGCATGTTCCGAAGAGTTAAAGAATGAGACTCCAAAACATAAGTAATCAATCTCTCTACGTTCAAAATATTCAGGTAATTTTGAACTTGGAATATCATAAATTATGGGTAATTAATGTTACATTTACTCACTTTTGAACTTGGCACTCTCGGCACACAATATGTATTTAAAGAAGGGCTAAAACACATTTATTGTCATTTTCAGTCAACACAGCGAGACAACTAAAAGAAGAGGATCACTTCAGTATCAGTTATCGTGAGGTAGCTCTAGATGGAAGGTATAAATTACTATTATCATCATCTTCTAGCTGTTCAGTTTTAGGCTACTTATTAGTCAGTTTCTCTCCTGAACTCTTAGTGGAACATCCTATTGGTCTCCTTACACTTTTTTAGAATCCTGGTAATTTTACTTTACATTCTGCTCACATGTTCTAGACATTTAGATTTATATTGTATATCTGTCATGATGCTAGTTATTTAAGTCCTGCATTGCTGTTAATTTTGCAGTCTGATCACATGTAACCCAAGTTTTTTTCTCATGTTGTATTATCGATTCTGTTGTTCTTATTCCTGAGGCATCGTCGGATTACGTCCCAAGATTCGCGAAAGCACAGACGTATAGAAAAATTAGGGTACTGTATATTATTTTCCGTCTCTTTAACTTTTTCTAATTGTCTTAATAAATAGCCACAACTGAATAATTAACAAAATCTTGAAGCCTCCCTTTACTGCGACTCACAAGAACCATTTAAATCAAATCTTAGATAGACACTACATGTCTGAAGCAAGCATGGTCCATAGGTGTATTTGATTTCATAGAATAACGAACGTGAAATGATATTTTTTTAGAAAAACACTAGGCGTACTCGTATGACTAGACCAAAAATGATATGATATTATGCAGCACTAATTCAACCAGTCCTCGCATTGATAAATAAATACCATGTTCGAGTGGAAAACTCATGGTCCTTACTCGTAAAAGACATCCAAGAGTCGTGCTTCGTACCGTTCTCAAGTAAAGATGTCTTTGAGCTCCGAAAAGGTGGTAGATTTTTTTGGAAGATTTGTGACGATGGTTCTGATTTTCTCTTTAATATTGACTAGTTTTCAATGTTCTTTACTACAAGTTATTATTAATGGCATATATTTTCCTATTTCGTGTAAAACGATGTG